>JAQBSW010007607.1:0-39751 GCA_029291075.1 Eudiplozoon nipponicum | reverse complement strand
ATGTAAGCAGAAGAAGCACGTACAACCATGGAGCTTGAACTGGATGTGACGCACGCAATTTGATTGGTTTCTATTTTCCACACTCTCTCTATGTTCAAATATTTCTATCTTGTTTTGCTTTCTAATTTATATATAAAGATATGTTCATGAGTAGATATTTGAGAAGACCATGAGAAAGAAAATTTTCTTATATCTGATAAAATTACTTTTTGTTTTTGCACACAGGAAGGGTACAATGAATTTTATTAAAGCTCGTATTCTAACAGAAAATATATATATATAGTTGTTTAGAGGGTTTTTTCATTTATATATTCAATGCTGTTTGATCCTCGATAGTCAGTTTGCCGTCGTACTCTGATGATGATCATGGAAGGTCGAAACGCGTCAGTGCGTTGTGGCTGGCGGTAGTTTTGTTATGTTGTTCGACGACTGGTTAAATACAATGGGATTGGTGTTTACTTCAAGCTCGCAAACTTGATTTAAAGAATTGTTACCACCACCCGCGCAAACACATATTGTTAAATTGTATTGCCTATGTATGTATATGTGGCGAAAGCTACAAACAGTTAATGTTCGTGATTGCAGAGAAATTGTGCAGCCGACATTTCCAGTCAAGTTCAATGTATGCAAGACTGCTAGAGGTGAGAGCCGTATATCTAAATTTGATTTCCATATATATTCAATGCGGTTTGATCCTCGATAGTCAGTTTTCCGTCGTACTCTTATGATGATCATGGAAGGTCGAAACGCGTCAGTGCGTTGCAGCTGGCGGTAGTTTTGTTATGTTGTTCGACGACTGGTTAAATACAATGGGATTGGTGTTTACTTCAAGCTGACAAACTTGATTTAAAGAAAATAAGTATTATTTTGAATGTGAGACATTCAAAATGTATTGAACATTCTAGCAAAACAATTAAAGACATATTTATATCTCTTCGTAATTTTAAATATGAGAAATACGCCTGCGCATAATGACGTACAAACTTAACCGTTTCCTTCAAATAGATATAAATAAATTATAACCCAACGAATAATGACCACATCCAAAGGTTTTAAACAGATATCTTTCCCATATTTTAACCAAATTCAATGGAATAGTTTTAGCTAAACTCGGCTACTGCCTTCAGTAACAAAATTGACACGTCAAAGCAATTTGGTTTTTATAAAATCCACTTGGCAGATAAAAAAATTGTTTATGACCCGAGATCGTATCATCTGTCCCCAGACAAAGCTTTAGGCTTAATTAGCATGGACCGAGATGAGTATAAGTCTAAAATTAACAGTTTGATTTCGGCGCTGAAATTTCCAATTAATGTAAAGTTGAGGCCATGGAAAATACCTAGAAAACTGGTTTCACTAAATTGCCTCGCCTTTTACACAAAAACATATCCTCCTTGATAAATACAAAAATATGAGTCAAATGAGGACAAAAGCAGATTAAATTTACGCTTTATCGAAGGCGAAAAACGCGATTTATTGAGCCAATGACAAATATGCTAACAGATTAATTGACCAATTGGTTTATCAACCTATTAAATGAGGTGAGCAATTACTTATCAATCATTCAAATCTTTCCAGAATTACCGCGGCGGGAGTTTGAATATGAGCGCGTTTACTGAAGACTTTCCAATCGTTTCCCATGCCATCTGAGTCGCCCATCGTATACAAACTGCAGTTAAATACAGATTTTTGTTTTTTATCCGTATTTACTTAGGTGGATCCAATTGACTTTGATTTCTGTCTTAATTTCAAACTAGCTCTTTTCGTTTTGTTATTATAGAATAGAGATCGTGGTAACTATGGAAATAAAATAAAATGGCAGGATTGTAACAATTTACATTTTATCAGTATAGACGAAACACAGCATAAATTAACAAATTTAATTCAACAAGTAGACCGGCTTCATCCTTATTGAGAACTCATCAAGTAATGTCCAGAAATTTTTAAATTCTGGGACTCTATCGATTAAGCCACACATGTCGAATAATAAACTTAATTCGAAGCCATATATCAATATATGCTTTTTGTTAGACTTTCTTTTAGGTGGAACCAATTTGGAATCTCTTTCAACCTACAGTTCTAGCTAGCAACCATCGACCTTCCATTATAGAACAGACACCAGGCTATCTAGGGTATTTCTATTGCTTTGGCATTTTATGACGGAACTTTTATCCTACATTTCATGAAAATCTTGCTAAAAAATTTTCATTAACTATGAATACCCTGCTACTGTGTATGTCCTCTAATGCATATTATTGGTGGCTAGTTTGATAATTGGGTTGAAAGAAATGCCAAATAGGCTTCACGTGAAGGCGAAGCCAAACACACTTTTATGTTGGCATATAACTAAAAATTGCATGAAATACGCGTCAAGGTGTTAGCGCAGTGAATGAGTGCGAAATTCCATAGCAAATGAGCTCTGATTCGAGCATTGGGCAGGGAAATTCACGCAAATACTTGGAATTTTCAGTTTATACTGGCAAATATATGCAATAAAAATCCTGCTATTATACAAATATACATTTATTTATTCAGTATTTTTTGTATACATGCATATACATAGTTATATACTGGTTACGGAGTTATAATTTATATGCAATAATGTGTTGCGCACCTAGTAACAATCTAGTTCAAACAGGACCAGAAGTACTAACCAAAGTCAGCATGAACGAAAGGTGTAACCTCATTGACTCATGCGTCTCGAGATTAAAGTTGACCCATAAGTAGGAGCCTGTACTACGCCTGATACCCAATATATATTTGGATGAGCTACCCTGATAAATTTCCTCATAGTAATAATGTATTCTTTCTCTCTCGGTCTATCTCTTGTAAGTCAAACTAGTAATTTGTCTACACTATTATTTCTGTCGTTATTTATATATTTTTTCACTTCTTATGATTGAATGACAGTGAAACATTAGTCTCTTGTGACTTTTGTATGGCTGGGAATGATGATGATGATGATGATTTAGATGATGATGATGATGATGATGATGATGATGATGATGATGATGATGATGATGATGATGATGATGATAGCCAATAATTTTAAATATTTAGTAGGATTTCGTTTTTAATATAACGGAAAGTTTTGTAAATTTTCCTGTTTATTGCAAAATTTTTAAATTCACGTTAATTTAGCCTAATAATTGTTCGTGATAATTCTTTCTTAGCAATGGCCTACGAATTTATTTTCCTGTTTGAAAAGCTTGTCAGTATAAAAGCCAAATTTTTCCTCATTTTTACATAAGAAGCTAAGATATAAAACTATAAGATTTGATGCAAGATAATTTTACTATATATACATTTTCATACATACCAATAAAGTTATTTAAAAAATAATCTTAAATTAATAACTATTTGATAAAGAATTATAATTCAGATAGTTTTCAAAATAAAAAAAAATAAAGTTAAAAAGTTTACCATGAAGATAGTTTTAACGTTAATTATTAATAAATTAGTATATCATCTATTAAACTTGCTACAAATAACTGATCATTTTCAAACATTCACTAAAATTTGCCGTCAATTTTTACAATATATCAAGCTAAAATACAGCACAAGATGACGAAATAATTCACATTCAAAGTGGCAGTCGATTGACAAAAGGTAGCAGAAGCAATTATGCGGCTTGCATATATTCGATAGGATAATGTTTGTCTACTTGCTTTTGAATTGAAATCATAAGGATGTTATTACTTTCTGCTGAATTAAAACTATCAATGATTACAGAGTGGGTAATCAATTTTATGCATAAAGGAGGGTTCTGCTACATCATTCGCCACCCAACTAGCGTCTATGTCTAGTTTCAATCGAATTGGTTGGCGAGGTCTTGTCCTCTGTTTATTAGGCGTGCTCTGAAATGTTTCCTGTCATGCTACTTTGTTTTTGGAGCTCTGAAAGGTTAGTCGAAGGTTGGTCAGACGATGAAATTTTTTCTTGATCATTATCATTTCCTGTTATAATTTGGGTCCGACTACAGAACTCAAATGCGGGCTGCAATTGATCAATGGATACTGGTTTATTTTGGATCTCGCTTAATTATCGGATGAGGCCAGAAATACTTTGGCTTCAGTGCAGGCTATAGATCATATGTTTATTTACACGTGCCTAGCGTTTGTGAAATGTAAACCGGTGGATAGTTTTCTCCAGCAGGTTGCAGACGCAGACTTTCTAGAACACGCTGTAATTGCTACGAAGCTATCGCCACTGGTGGCCCATCACTCGCCACAAATCTGCCCATCAGATTTTCAGGTATTGGCGGATTATGATCCAAGTAATCTTTGGCAACTGATCCATCTATACTATCACGATACCTAACGCGCATGCCAAGTAGTACTAATGGGAATGCGGTAAGCCAGACAGATTGTTCACCAGATACACAAAATTTCATCTTTAACTCGCAATTTATGCGTTCCACTAGACCGTTACACATGGGATTGAACGCAGTTGTTCTTTTTTTTAACAATAATTGTTTGCGCGGGTGGTGGTACCAATTCTTTAAATCAAGTTTGCGAGCTTGAAGTAAACACCAATCCCATTGTTTTTAACGAGTCATCGAATAACATAACAAAACTACCGCCAGCTGCAACGCAGTGACGCGTTTCGACCTTCCATGATCATCATCAGAGTACGACGGCAAACTGACTATCGAGGATCAAACCGCATTGAATATATATGGAAATCAAATTTAGATAGGCGGCTCTCACCTCTAGCAGTCTCGCATACATTGAACTTGGCTGGAAATGTCGGCTGCACAATTTCTATGCAGTCACGAACATTAACTGTTTGCAGCTTTCGCCACATATACATATATAGACAATAAAATTTAACAATAATTGATTGCGCGGGTGGTGGTAACAATGCTTTAAATCAAGTTTGCGAGCTTGAAGTAAACACCGACCCCATTGTATTTAACCAGTCGTCGAACAACATAACAAATCTACCGCCAGCCGCAACGCATTGACGCGTTTCGACCTTCCATGATCATCATCAGAGTACGACGGCAAATGTCTGACCATGAAATGAAAAGTTAGTCTCCACAACCTCTTTGTCTTTCATATGACCGATGATAAAATTAGACACATTACGACGGATCATATGTCCGGTTATACTTTGCGCATAATTCTAAGAATCTTTTTTAAAGCCTCTACTAGCGATACATTTACGATCTTTGCTTCGAAGAGACGACAGACAAGATATCGTTTAAAGTAGAGGCAGGAGACTTGCAATGCTATTAATTATCTTTCTATTGCCAATAATTTCTTTTCTGTGGTGTCAATTTACTAGAAGAAAATGCAATCGAGTGAAGCTCACCTTTGATTTATCGTTCTGGTGTAGCACCTCATCATCATCATAATCATCATCATGTCCAACCACACAAAAGTCAAAAGTTACTAAAGCTTCACTGCCATATAACCATAAGGAGTGAAAAAAGTATATAAGTGAATTTAGACAAATTATTAGTGAGATTTACGAGAGAGAGAGAGAGGCAGAGATAGAAGGAATATCTTACTACTATGAGTAAATTTATCAGGATAACTCACAGAAATGAGGCAAACTAAACCTCTCCACTTCACCATTATGGCCAAGTTAGCATTCGGGCAAGGCGACATCAGCAAAACAGCTTCCTTGCGGATTTCAACGTATCACGTCATAAACAAACCGAACCTCGCAGCTAACTTTGCCCTACTAAGAAAAGAAAGTTACGAAGATGATTCTACTATACATCTGCAACAAGATCGCCACTGAGCTCGATTCGCTGCCATATCGCTAAGGGTTTCTAACCAAGAACTGTGATGTGCACGAGGACCCCATCCCGGCAGACGAGTGGATCCTATACTACCCAATTTTGATGTAAGTGACTTTAATTGTTTCTGCCATGTCAAAATCTGCCCACCTTGTTTCTTACGCCAATTTGGTGCTGGATGAGAGAACAGAGCTCTATTGGGCAATCGAAACGAGGGCAAACGCAAAACGTGACCGAGCCAACGAAGTTGATGGAGCCTTATTTGTTTTTCTAACGACGAGCATTTATTGTAAGATCCAAAAATACGTCTACGAATGTCAACGTTAGTTATTCGTTGTTGGTAACCAACACGTGCTATACTTCTCAAACAACGGTGATCGAATGCCTGTAAGCGTCTCAAATCATCAACTCTAAGAGGCCAAATTTCACTAGCGTATAGTAAGACTGCGCGTATAGATGCATTGTAAACACGACCTTTAAGGCAAAGTGAAATATTCGCGTTTCTCCATAAATGACGAAGGTTCGAGAAAGCTACTCTAGCTTTCGCGATCCGTATTCTCACCTCGTCGGACATATTGCCTACGTTATTGATAGAGCTCCCAAGATATGTAAACCTGTCGACCACGTCAAGATCTTCATTCTGCCGTCGCAACGTTGGAGTGTGTGGTGGGTGATCCTGTAACAGTATCTTACATTTAGATGGTGCGAATTTCATACCGAAAGACGGAACAACGTTTGTTATTCTATTCAAGATGGCCTGGGCAGCATCCTGATCGTCGAATAATAGTACGATATCGTCCGCATAGTCAGGATCGACTAGTTTATCGCCCGGGAGAACTTCAACTCCAGCATCCTGAATGTGTGGGAGTGTTGTTCATAATAGCATCGATTACAAAATTAAATAAAAATGGGGAAAGTGAACAACATCGACAAACACCACTGCTGGTTGTAAATTTGTGTGTTTATTCGTTGTAGACTTTGACGCGATCAGAAGTATTTGTGTAGAGAGCTCGTATAATATTAACAAATTTTTTGGGCACACTCCTTTTCGGCAAGATATAGAATAAAACATTGCGATTCACCGAATCAAATGCACCCTTGAAGTCTAGAAAGACGGCTATTGTGGGACGGTGATATAAATGTCTCTGTTCGAGAACTTGCATTAACGTACAAATATAATCTATACAACCTCGTCCTGCGCGGAATCCAGCCTGTTTTTCTCTTGTATGTGATTCACGTGAAGCGCTAAGACGACGTAGGATAATCGAAGCAAATAACCTTGATACGACCGGAGTCAAACTTATACCACGATATGTTATCGCAAGAATTGCAATTGCCTTTTTTGAAGATAGGAATGATGGTCGAGTCATTCCAGTCAAGTGGTACAGTTTCCGTATTTCATATAGTATGAAAAGGTTTTGTCAACGCTCCTGAAATTATATCGCCACAATCCTTAAACAATCCTGGAAGCAAATAATCGGAGCCTCCGGCTTTGCGGCGTTTAAGAGATGGGATTGCATCGCGTACTTCTAACTCAGAAGGTTCTTCGGGACTAACATTCCACACTGTTGATGCAGATATGCTTTCGGGAATCGGAACTGATGCGGGTGGCCAAGAAAATTGATCTCTAAAGTGATCAGCCCACCTGTCAAGACGACTTATTTTATCGGTTATTAAATCGTTGTTACTATCATTTATAGTTTCAATAACTTTTAATTTTCTCGGACCTGCTGCGCGGATAAGTTGGAACAAACAGCGAATGTTACCTGACGCGAAAGCTACTTCCATTTCTTTAGCCTTTCTGGTCCAAAAATTTTCTAGATCGACTTTTAGACTGCGCTTAAGTTGGTGCCTTATATTGCAACGGGTATTATTATGAGTCGAGCCAGGTGGAATTTGGCGCCTTATTTCGAGTATCTCCATAGATTTTCCAGAGCCAGTGATTAGTTCTACGGGGGCCCGCAATGCCACAAACAGTAGTACCTGCATTGTGCATATTGGAACTTATTTTGGACAAAAGTGTAATCGGATTTACGCCATCCAGACCAGTTAAATTAGACTTTAGAATATTTTCATAATTTTGTCGGAAGGACGGTTGTTCAAGTTTGCCTATATCAATTTGGGGTTTATTCTTAATTATTTTCAAGGAAAATTTTAGCTCAAATCTACAACGGATAAGTGCATTGTAAGAGTCGACATAAGTGTTCCAAAAAGAACGACAATCCTGGATGCAACCACGCAATCTATAACTAATTGCTACATGACCTATTTGAGTCCACCGTATTCCGGCTGCTGGAAGACGCCATGTAGCACAGCATCTAACACTACGTCTGAAGTTTGTACTACTTAAATATAGTCTATGTTCAGCGCAGCTATCCAGAAGCCGTTCACCATTATCGTTGCGAGTCGAGCTTAGATTGTATCTTCCGGTTAAATGAAATTCTGTGTTACTTAAGCGCCCAACTTGAGCATTCATGTCACCCGTAACCAGGACTATATCCGAACTTCGTGCCTTACTTAGTAAGGAGCTTAATTCGGAGTAAAAAGCGTCCTTGCTTTCTCTTCTGTGCTGCAATCGGTAGGAGCATATGCAGATAAAACGAAGAGGTAACGATGATAACCGTTTTTTGCTTTGATTTTAGTAGATGTATTTAAGCAAGCTTCAGCTCGCGCGCTAAGGGCAATACCAACGCTCCATTTACCGGCTTGAGAGAACTCTGTGGAACCAGATTTTCGAAGCAAATAACGCATAGATAGGATGGTAACTAGTTTGTAATACACAGATCCTGTATTCTGGTTTCAGATAATGCAACCCATGTCGATTTCTACTTATTCAACCTACGAAGGCAAGAAATTCTTGCCAACTGCCGTTTTAATGTTCGCACATTAAATACGCCTACGTTAAAACCTAACCTAGGTTTAATGAATGATCGTCTACTGAAACCATTTTCGATATTTGGCAACCTGGCATTGAGCTCAGTGCTATGATCTAAACCAACCATATTTATAGAATCTAAAAGTGTTATTGTTAGATTGAGAAGAGGAAGTGGAAGGAAAGGAGGCAGAATCGGAGATAGCGTTGCCTGAAGTAGCCCGTTTTCACTTATCCACCCTGCGCGGCGACCCTTTTTATACTGCGCGACGGCCGATGCACTATGTAATTAATAAGGGCCTGATAATAATTCCACATGCCAAGAAAACGGAGCAATAATTTAATTTTTGACGTTCTCGGGAACTTGTTTAGCCTCAACTTTTCATTTAGGAAATTTAAAATTGATTGAGTATCCTAGGAACCTTCCTTAGGTTTATGCCCAGGCATATTTTACATATTCGAAAGTGTTGCTCGGAGTTATTATTATAACACAAAAAACGTAAGAATGGGTGTGCGGGAGTCCCTTCATTACCTCATACATGAATCTCTGACATTTCTGTGATGTATTTCACAGACCAAATGGCATTCGTCTAGAGGAATCTGGTGACAAGCAAATTTAAAATCAAGCACCGTGAACCATTTACATTGGGAAACTTTAACGATGATATCCAATGCTTTGTTATTCGGATGTAAATCTGGAATCATAGCTCGGTTTAGAGCACGGTAATCATCCCATAATCTCCAATGCCATCCTATTGTTTGGCCTCCACGTGTATTAGTGATGCTCACGGACTCGAACTAGGACAAATTATATCGTCCTCAATCGTCTAATCATAAATGGTCTTGGCTGCCTATAATTTTTTTCTTTTTTAAATGTATGTATCTGTCTATGACTGGTAGGCCTTTCGTTGCTATATGATGCCGCGTTTTCAGTCTAGTCTTGCTGGTGGAAACTGATATTTTAATCTTCATTATCTATGGAAAACCATGGAAGATTCTCTTACCGGTGGATAAGCGCGTACAAACAAGTCATTACTCATTAGTGAAACAACGTCAAGATCGACACTTTCACTAAAGGTACGTAAAATTAAATTCGTAACTGGGCTTAGCAGGGTATCTTTTGCGATATCAATTATTAGTCCATACTCCGTCACAAAATATAAGCCTAATATACACTTCGCAACGTTCACGATGAAGGAGATCCACAGGAATACACGACGTAAACCTAATGAGGCTAAAATTTGTCAAGACATGTGTTCTGATTGATTTTCCTCTGACTGAATTCAACTATAAATCTGTGTTGCATGTTGCTGGAAAATCTAGTTTTACCAATGATGTTGCAGCTTTAGTGGAAACCACACACATGACCCGCGAGAGCGGATCGGTAACAACCATTAATGACGCAGTTTGTCTGTGGCTCTGAGCTTCATTCTCGAGTGAGTTGCCTGTGGACCATCAGGAAATTCACACGCAGTACCATACTGACAAGTCTTCATGCAATTTCTGGTGCCGTGTACTGACATACGATGATGTGTTTACCAAGTACAATGTGTGATCACTGGAGGAAACTTATCTGACGTTGGACGACTGACAGGTTTTTTAGATGCTGGTCTGTGTATATTTTGGTGCTGACGGTGTGATGAGGGATCCGAATGCTTCGTAATGAGATGAAGACCGGAGTCCAAACGTTCGGTACGACGATTGACAGGGACACTGCAGGCAAGACGATGGCAGAAAGAAACCTTCATGCTGCAGTTCTGAATTACTTCTAGTAGTCTGTCTATTATGCTAGCTAACTGGGAGTTTAAATAATCGAGAACTGCTTGAACTGCCTCAAAACAAATCGCTAAAATAGCTAGTAAACCTAACATGTTGACAGAATGTTCTCACAAAATTTTAAGAATATAAAATCCCCATGAAGGTTAAATACACAAAAGTTGAGACAAAGTCCACGAGAAACTTTCAATGTTTACTAAAGAAACACTTTAATTGCAATTTTTAAATATGATCAAAAATGTTAATGTCTCTGTACAATACAGTAATTTAGATTTAATCGTAAGACAATTCTAAATTACATATTTGTACAATGAATATAATTTCACTTTCACCACTTGAAAGCTTAAATACGACGTTAAAAATCCATTTGCATTTATTGTTCTGTTAATTATTACAGTTCATTTATTATCTAACAATAGAACAACACAGGAATTTAAATTTGCAAAAGAAATACTGTTTGAACAACAATTAAAATACTACCTAAAATTTATCATCTGCAATTGAATTAAATTTAAATTAAAAAAAATAAACTAAACGCTTAAATACTGTTTGTTGCGGAGAGCTAATATATATGCAAATATGTATTAGGTGTTGCGAACCTAGTAACAAATTAGTTCAGTTTTGACCAGAAGGATAAACCAAAGACAGCATGAACAGAAAGTATAATCTCATGTACATTCGTTTCGTGTTTACTGCCGACTCATCAGAAGGAGCCGGTATTACGCCCATTAATCACTACATATTTGGGTGAGGAATGTGGGAAACCAGGATAGTGCAATCTCCTAAACTAATGTGTAAACCTATAGTAGTGAAGCTTACATCATATAAAGTCTGGAAAATGTGACTTCCACGCTAACTCACTCTATTTAATATATATGCCGAGTCTGTAAAGGATACTAACACTATAGCTATTGTGTCGGCAACCGATACCAACATTAAAGTACAGAAGAGGTACATGATACTAACACTATGGTAGCCGAGTCGGTACATGGTACCAACATGATGGATATCAATGTATGCTATAGTTCACCGAAATTGAGAAATAAAACTATTTCTGAACACCTGTTACTCAAGTAAATTCATACACTCTGGCCTTGATCGATATCAGGTATAAAATTTCGCGGTAAGCATGACATCACTGAATTCAATATATAACAATTAAATATTGTTTGTTGCGGAAAACTACTGATGAATCGCGAGTAAGCATGAAAAGCTTGTGCACATTGTATTTTACTTTTTTCCATGCTGACCATGACATGTGCCTCTAGTCGTTTAACTAATTTGTTACTAGATATGCAAGTAAGTGCGTATATTAATTCTCCGCAACAAGTAATAAAACCGTAATACTCCGATTATTACGTTTTCTTTAAAGGAAAAATGTACCGCGCGATATTCAAAGGCAGTCGACAGTATAAAAAATATATTTATATATAAAGGCTAACCAAAGACAAGTGGGTATATAACTTCAAACTGCGTTTTGAATGTGACAATGTTGGTGCAGCTGATAGACCCCCCTTTCGAGCCACGTTCGCTGAAAATTTTCAACAACATTCGGAAAGTTCCTGATAAGAATGAAACCAATCTACCGGATGGATTGCCTTTGCATCCTGATGCGATGTTTCGTTTATATTGACGACACACGTACAATCAAAACCCTGTTATTAATCTTCGAACCAATATATCTACTAAACGTGGCATGGAGTCTATTACAGTCACCGTATGGGAATAGCTATTGAGAACTTCAGGTCTTAAATTCAAAACTGGTTCCACCTGCAGGGAAGGCTGATAAAACAACGTATACATGGAACACGGGTGGTACAGTGAATAGACGTCACAGCGAATGTACTCTGGTTCGAGTCCCGTCCGAGACAAATTCTGGAAAATATTTGAAAATCCCGATAATGGTGATATCGGTCTGCGGGCTGACGCAATGAAAATGTCACATTTGCTTAGATTGCTGTTGTGAGCATTCTACTGTGTGTGTGTAATAGAGGCCTGATGATGATTCCGGAAATGAGTAATCGAAACATTGCCTATTAATGAAGATTAGATCGTACTCCATCTCCAGTGGTTAGTATGAACGATGTTGAAGTCTTCGGGAGTGGGGGGTGAATCAAGACACAGCCACTCTAAAATCTTGGCTGATGCAATCAAAAGTGGCTGTCTATGAAGCAATATTGGGCGATCGCTGATATTGTGGAGAAACTCGAGAATGCAAAGAAACGAGTGACTTTGGTCCACACACCCTAGTCATTTGGCTAAATTTGCTTCCTTCCTTACTTATTAATCCAACTGTAAGTAATAGTAGTGACCACCTCCAATACAGTGTAGAGCAAACTGAGGCTGAATGTCGCTGTAGTTCTAGTATCAATCTATTGTTGTTGGAAACCATCTCCCGATAGGAGCGAAAAGCTTGTATAGATCCTTAAAAGCTATGTTCCACAGCACCCGAAAAATTCTTAGGGTATCCAACCTTTTACGGTAACTGTTATCCCATACGGGAATGGAAGTCTTCGTCAATTCTTCAAAAATAAATTTGTATTGTAACTTGGTAAAAATATCACGGGGTCACTTCATCGCTATCTACGGCTTTTGTAATAAACGGCAGATTCAGATTTTGTAAGCGCTTGTCAGATTGTGCTTCAAAAACTTAAATCATCTGTACTTCCTTGGCAAATATCCATCGCTAATAAGTTTTAATCGAGCATACAATTTAAGAAGGTTGTTAGGCTTCGACGCTGTTTTATACTCATTTACATCGAACGTTTGATGGTAAAGTTCCTCACAAAATATAGACTCAATGTTTTACGCACAGCTATTGCCATGTGGGGGTCGGGAAATAGACTTACTCTTTCATTAGCTGGAGAAAAACGTCTAGATTTTTCGCGATTGCCAGAAGATCAATCATGAAATAACTCCACTGTTTTGACATCCTTTGGTACTCATCAGTAAGAGCAAGCACTACGCCCCAAACTTACTATAGATTTCGGCAAAAAACGTGGGGCAATTTCACAATTTATTTCTTAAAAAATGAAGATAATAAACTATAAGTCAGTATAACAGAAAGTTGTTTATTTTTTATAGAATAGATAGTTCATGAAAAAAGTAGCCGTGCCTTAAAAAAGAAGCAAGATGCAAAGATGAAAATGAAAAACATAGCTTGTATAGGCTAATCTTGTACACAAATGACTATGGGTAAAGAATTTTTGTGGCACTTTCTAGTCAAAACTGCTTTTATGCATTCATTTTGCACATAAAAACAAGATATAAACTAAAGATCCATTTTAAAATAAATGATAATCACTTATTCAGCTGTAAAAATAGAAATATGGAGAAATACAAATAAATAGGCACGAAAATGAATAATTGAATTCAAATTATCATAAAACACTAGACATCAAAAGGCCTTAGAAGCAAACAGTAAAATTACAAATTTTTATGTTAAAAGTTAGCATAGTACTTATTAAAAACAAAAAAATGACTAAGAACGAACGGCTGCACCGAAGCTGTCCAAAGATAAACTTGTCTTTAGTCTTAAAGCCTATATATATATAAAACTCATTAAGATAAATTAACTGGAACTTGGACAATTTATAGGACCAACACAAAGATAGTATTGCCTACTTAGAAGATGGACATTATTGATTTTAACCAATCAGTTATAAAATGATTATTGTTCGTGGTGTATATCCAATCACTATCATAAACAGCATTAAATCAGCATTAAAAAACTCAACATGAGTATACCGATACCAAATAGCATAGAATTGACTCATTTGCTAGCCAAAACTTCGGTAGTTTGCGAGCAATTTAGCGCAGACCCTGAGTAAAGACTTCTAAAAGGATGCCATATAAAGAAAGTCATTTCAGATTCTAATCAAAATACCACTCTAGCATATAAACTGTGTTTAAAACCAAAATCCGTTTTCAAGCAAAAATTCATTGTTTGCAGCATATATAATTTGCATGAAAAGAATGACCGCACGTTCGAAATTAGTGCATAAAAGCAAAATGTATGATAAAATACATGAGGAAAAAGTGCGCCTTTATCTAAATACCCACATCGTCAATAATAATATTCGGCCACCAGAGTTGCTTGGGCGGCCTGGCATCGTACCCTCACTAACCAAGAAGCAATTGAACTGACGTCCAGCGGCAAAACTATTTCAGTGTGGAAGATAAGTAAATTATACATTCTTTGTAAAGGTTCTCATAGAATCATCGTATCGCAGGTATAGATCTCAGTATAGGTATGCATAAATCAACAAGATGAAAATAAAGATAAGTTATGATATAAGTCATAAATTTTAAGTCAGATGGCAAAACAAAGCGCAGACGAAAGCATTTAAGAAAATCAACGTTCAAAATTATTTCCAAGCTCTAAAAACAATACCCACTTCTACGTCAAATTAACAAAAAGAATATATTTTCCCATAGATTGACTAAGTGTACATATTGCCAGTAACGCGTATATTGAAATTTTAAACAACAAAGAAAATAAGATTTCACTGCGGTTTATTTAACGAAAACATGCGAACACAAGCTGATTTGGTTATTTAAAAAATCTTCAAGAAACGATCGACTTAAAGACATCTTACTCCATACTGCAGTGCCAATGTAAACGTCACAATATAGTTTTCCTTTTTTCTCGATTAGCAATAGGACTCTTCATTAGTTTCGCTTTGAATATGTTCATATATGGAAGATATGCCGTTTTTACAAAGATCCCTACTGCTTTAGATACTCCGATAGCATTATTTCGACTGCAGAACAGTTTAACTTATTTTGCTTTAGCAACCACGCGTTTAGGCAAATGTTACGGTAAAAGACTGCAATATATTAGAAGGCCAGATACAATTTTCCGATTTTGAGTTAAAGAATAGCATAACAGGCTCTGAAATAGATTTATATATATGGACCACTACTAGCTAGAACTTCATCTAATCAAACAAATTATAAAATCATCGTTAGATGGAAAAAAGGGGGCTCCAAGTCTATTTTGCATGTTTAAAATCACATGTAAATTATAAGACTAAGTTGTCATTGATCGTGTATATTGTGATAACACTTATTTGAATACAGTTTGCTACCTTCAGATAAACACGAATCACATTTAATCGTTGTAAATGACATTTAGTCACGGAACATAAATAGGTGTTGGCATTTGATGCATGCATATACATATAAATTTATAGATGGAGAACCAAACAGAAGACAAGCATCATAAATAGACAAATCAGTGCACATGTGATGAAATAAAGCCAATTTAATCTACTAGTTAGAAACAACGGAAAAAAGAACTAAATCAGAACCAATAGATTTGTGACAAAACGATTCAAAAGAAGCATTAGCACAGGAAATTAGGCACAAAATACAAATAAGAATTATTTGGATAATGTTATATCAAGCTGGATACAAAATCGTTAACAAATGCTTTTACAAGACAAAATATTCGACTCGAATATTGCAAATATATATTTGTTTTGATAGCAATAAACGCAAAAGGTGTATAGAGATCGCTTAGAATGGTTATCTTCACGGACAATTAAAAATCAGAGGGTATCACGATACGTATTAAAGAGACGAGAAAATCTGAGTGTCTTAGGCAGGAAGACTGTATGCTGCACACACATCATGCATTGGATGAAATTAAGATGAAACCTGCACAATAATCTTGCCAGGCCTAGGCTTTCGAATTAATCACAGTGTGGTTTTTCCACCTCGAAATCAGCATTAATACACAGCCGCAAAAGAAATAAAGACAGCCATAGAAAAGGCCCCAATAGTCGAATTGCATAAAAATGTATGGTTCTGGAAAAGCATGAGCTGTTAAAGGCTATTAGAGAGTGATATGAAATGTGCAATTACGAAGCCCCATTCCTTGTTCACGTTAAGGCAATTTGGCAGCTAATAAAGTTGTCGAATATATTAATAGGATTCCATTAAACATCGTAGCAACTCAAATAAGTAAATGCTAAATAGTGGTATTTAGGAAAAAATATTATAAAGGTAAATTACTACATTAAAGCTTAATTATGCTTAGATAAGGTAAATAAAGTAAGACGTTTCGAAGGTCTAAGCAAGGAAATGTGACCTTTTAGGAGCAATGACAGCATATAAATGAAAATTATAACCGTGTGAATGAAGCGAAACCAGAATGAATGTTTGGTAATTGAAAATTGTAAATATATGATTTTAGCCAAGTAAATCTCATGGATATGTAATTATATATATATATATATATATATATATATATATATATATATATATAAAAATGGCGCTGATGTACTATTTCAATCGAGCTTCTTTAATGATGCGTTTAGCCAAATACTTTTGAGATTGAAAAAATAATTGTTTGAAGTTAATGGCAGTGCATTACAAAAACAAGCAATTTCAAGATAAACCAACTGCAATACTCATTGAGGGGAAATAAGATCACAACATAAAAATACTAGCTGCATAAACGATTGCTCGTTGAAATCATTACACACATCATCTTAGTTGTTATTCATAATTTTTTAGTAATATTTAGAATTTCCCATAATAGACAACAACATGTACACAATGAAGAACATTAATTGTATGCAATAAAATAGTCCACTAAAATTGAATATAATACTTCCTCAAGGATTCTACCATAAATTGTAACATTCAACAAAAAAATTATGCAACGATTAATTTATATGGTTTTTAAAAGATGAATCTCGTTGCGCAGTGCTGTCCTTCTTGTTGTGGATTTGACCGTATTTTTCTTGTGCGGGACAATTGTTAGCACTCCTAAGTCGGCAAAATCTTGAATTTTCCTCATTTTCAGGTGTTGTAATTTGTGTCCCAATTAATGGGTTCTAACTTGGCCCTTCTTTTTTAAGACTTCCATTAGCTGATTGTCTGAAAATGACGTTGGAACAATGGAAAATCTTGTTCAAACGTCATTTTCAGACAATCAGCTAATGGAAGGCTTAAAAAGAAGGGACAAGTGAGAACCCATCAATTGAGGCCAAAAATTACATCACCTGAAAATAATTTAGATGGTGTCAAAAAAGTGGCATTGCACAACTCAATGCGAAAAGAGTCGAAATGCAAGACTTAATTGAAACTAGTCAAACGAGCAAGACCATTGATCTATGCCAGATATCATCAGTTGCACACCCTGTTTCATTTTTGCTACGAAAACAGAAATATCTTTACTATGAATAGACATGTGCAGATTGCAAAAGTATCACAGAATAAAGAAAGGCTGAAGTTTAACTAATGACAAATCAAATAACCATATTTCAGATGAAAGCCAACAATAACTGACATTTTGCCTTGAAGAATCAAAATGCTGAAAACTTTAACAGAAAACAGGTAAACACATGGTAAACATCCTCGATGACAACTGAATTACTTGAGCTGAAATATTTAATGTGATTAAAACGTTTGTCACACAGAAAAAAGAAAAGTGCATCAGATGACCACATGGGATTTCGAACTAATACAGGGTAAAAAAAGTAATTTTTGATGGAACGCGTGTTCAATTTCAAAATTCCTCAATAATAAAACTATTTATTTTTGGAAAGTATGATTAGCAAGTAGGGCGCACAAATAAAAACAAGAAAATTTAAATAGCACAAAACATTTGGACCCGGCGGAGTTACGCTGGAAGAAAATTTAAATAAACAATCAAAAGCCAAATAGATATACCAGGAAGGCCGTTTTAAAAGATTGATGCAAATAAAACAGGTAGGCGATAGTACAGTTCATGGAAGTGTTTCAGTTAGTATAGGTACCACTGGCAAATACATAAGCCATATATATATATATATATATATATATATATATATATATATATATATATATATATATATATGTATATATGTGTGTGTGTGTGTGTGTCTGTGCGTGTGTGATAGAACGGCTTGAATTGTTAAAGGCACGACTAACAAAATTATTGTACGGATGCGAGTGATATATATATTTATGTGTGTGTGGGGGGGGGTATGTGTAAGCTTGAATTGATGCATTTTAATCTTATCAGACGATAGTATTAAAAATAAACAATAAGAGCAATATTACAAACAACAAAATTAAAAACCGGTATTCTTAATTTGTTTTGGGATTAAAACTAAATTTGAGGAATGGGAGAGCTTGCAGTTAATCTGCTGAATAAACCATGGTTGATAATATCCATAAACTAAGAGTTAATGTAGGCGAAATACGATATAACACTGACACACATGATCAAATTAAATGGTGCTAAATATGGAAGACATAAAACTACAGTATAGATTTTAACAAATCACCAGATAAATAACAATAAAAATTGATGCGCTGGAATGTAGCATAAAAAGATATGCAACACAAATTCACAAAATTACGTAAGTAAATATTTTTAACATGAAATCAAATACAATAACCTTTTTTACGTATGTAGAATCATTCAACATAATTAGTATAATCACATAATGAGCCTTTTTGAAAAATGCAATAGTATTCGCACTGTAAATAAAGCTAATGTCATTATAAATTTTTGGTGATATAAAATATGCCATGATTTATGTACCAAGAGCGATTGGCGGAATTTGGAAAACGATAAATGACAACAAAAACAAACAAATAATCATATTCTACAGTTGTGAAAAACATCAAGGCAAGATTGAAATAGAGGTAGAAAGCAATAGCATCTAATTGAAACTAAAAACACTTCAATATTTGAAACTGCTAGGGTACTTGTAATCATGATAGACATGCTAAGATGGATTATTACAAAAGATAAATAACGTATAAAAATCACTTGCATTTTCTCGATGGCAAATTTGATAAATCAAGGAGAAAACAGTTTAACCAGTAGAAATACAAAAATTCAAAATAACAGCAACTACTAAGTTTATGATAATAATCGATATCCATCGATTCTATTATAGGCCAGAAGAACAAAAATCTATCAAAGTAACTAAATATCACAAATTAAATGCTGAAAGCCGGTAACAAGTAATAACGGAAAATAGAGTTCCGTAGACCGTTAATAATTTCGGTGGAAATTCGTAGTAGAATAAATGGCTCATATCACCAATCAACCTATCAACTGTGCAACATACGCCAAATTTCTGTCCACCTGAAGATTTCGCTTAATGGTTTTTTTCAATTTAAACATGTAAACCCTTTAAATGATGACCCAATATCAAACTTACACATTCAAGATACAATTTAGCATGTCGTTTAATAGTTTGAGCACAATCGTCCATGGAGTGCAATAAGAGTATTTTAATAGCAAAAGTTAGATTCAATAATAATTGCTTGAAAGATTTACCTGTTGCAGTATACGCACCATAATTAATCTCAACGGAATAATGGGCGAAATTCTTCATACGTAATACTAAATATCGTAATGATTTATATACTAAAACAAATAAATCAGAAGCCAAAAGGCGTAAAAATATTCAAAACACCGAGACAATCTAATGTTAGTACTCTTTTCAAAATTAACAAAAACCAAATTTGAAAAAAATGTCAAGTAATAAGGCTATTAAATAATATTTCTGAACTGATTAAGAAAAAGAATCTGGTATCAATACTGATTTCTAGTGTTTAAGGTTATTAAGTAAATAAATTCACAAATTTAGTACATTCCTATGTAGAAAAAAAGAGTGGTGAACACGTTCATACAAGCTTTACAGCTATAAAAAGGCCGCATGTCAAAAGGCAAAGATAAGGAAAATATATAAAGCTAGACAATGGCTACGAAGCCGAAATTTAATATCCGGAAGGAATGCAGAAAGCCAAATTAAGCAGAATCTGTGGCTTTGTAAGTAAGTAATAGTCGTGGAGCAACAAACGAATGTTTAAAGGATATAGATAGAAGGCAGAGTGCAACATATCGAGTGGGATTTTATTGTAAGATAAAAACCAGTTTCAATAAAAGGAAATGATCTATCTTTCGCATTGAGGTAAAATGTATCCTGCAAACAGGATCGCCCAATATTAATAAGGATAAAATCAAGGTGAATGTTAGATTTTCTCTAAATGTAACATCGTACTCTAAGCTCACACAAGACAAAGACCACGGTATGTAATATACTAATAATGGGAGGATTTTCTGGAGGCGTTTATACTTATCAATCTTCTCCATTAAATATTGCATGGAGAAAACGATAGATAAAAAATACTTTGAGCCTTATCAAAATAAAAGCAAATAATGATATAAATGCTTCCAAACACTCAAAGGGAAGGATAACCTTCCTTGCCTACCACAATTGTTATTATTGAATGGAATAAAATACTTGTACTAAGTTTAGATATCCATTTTTTGAAAAAAGCCTGAACACTTATCCTTACACGCTCAGGCGCATGCACATAAGTAGATGCAACCTACATACATTCATACATAAAAACACAAGCATGCATGTATACGTAAATGTAAACACGAATACACACATATAGAGATGCATACATAAAAAATGAACGAAGTAGTTAATTGCGCATAAATATTGTTTCAAGAAATTTTTTACGACAGGGGTTTGACTTTCAGACAAGCAGCCGATAGAAGGTTTCAAAAAGAAGGGATTTGATTAATTACTGTATAAGAATCACTTAATGTATACATACAAACATGCATACATAGATTTAAGTGCTACTTTCCTATTGATTAATGAAATAGAAATGAACATAGAGAAGCAATAAATAATATTTAAATTTTAAACTATTTTAACAAAAAGGCACAACTTAAAAGTTATCACAAAGACCAATATATCATAGAAGTTTATTTACCCTGAAAACAATTGATCATTAAGCACTCTTTAGATAACCCATAACAAAAGCTTGCGAAAAAAGGGGGCCAGTTAGGTAAGGATAAATGAAACGCTAGAATTAAAACGGAAATTAAGCTCGCACTGTTAAAGAAAGTCCCCGCGCGTAATTTCATAACCGATCACAATGACTAGCCTGTTAATGGGATGAACCAACATAAATACTGCATTGTACTTTATTTTAAAGCCTCCATATAACCTATGCTCGAGTCGCTAGCTATGATAATGACTGCCAAAGAAATTATAGCACATTATTAGTAGCTAACTTCCTACAGTAATAACAATTGAATAGCCTACTAATTGTTTAGGAATATTAAAAGTGTACAAAAGCATGTAAACAAAATAAAATCAGGTGCAAGCGAGAAAAAAATAAAGTAATAAACTGATTAGACCTACCAAATAGAGCGTAATCCATGACAAAGTTAGTGATGTCAGATTGGCCACATAAAATAATCATCAGGTATTCTCAGGTCACGAAAATAAAGGGTAATACAGGGGAATTTTTTGCAAACACGATAAAACAAACCGATATAGGCAGCTGGCACAATAAAAGGTGAACGCGAATTACTCAGATTCTACAAAAGTAGAGAACACAGCATGGCTTTAAAAAATTTATGTTTAAAATATCTTGTCGGCATACAGTGAAAAATCATTAGACAAGTGTTGAATTAGTACACTTGGATGTTACTAGTTGAAGCAATATAGAATCAACTTTAAAAGGGAAACTTTTCGAAATACGAGCTTTCAAAAGGACAACGAAAAAGAAATATTATCTTCAATGCAATGAGTTTAAATAATTGAAGACGAAACACAAGCAACAAAGTTTTCTTTTGAGTTTAAGAATATTCAAATTTATATTATCTCTCCAATGGATAAAAAAATTCTAAAGACAATAAATATTTCCTACTATTCTTTTCGATTTTCGAATATATACCATAAACCTTTTAATATATTTTCAAAAAGTAAGCCAAACAGACAATTGAAACAACAGAAAATTTAATAAAGAAACAATCAACAAGTTGCATTTATCATTTTAAAAATATATTTTGTCTGAAATTATTATTTGATCGTTGTTGAAGCTCGTATTTTGAAACAGTAGCACTATTAAGAGATACCAAAATGTACGAAGAAAGAATTAAAGCGCCAAGGATACTATACACATAACAAAATATAAACATCATTTATAACGGTGCTGTGTATCTGAGAAAAATAAAGCGCGTAAGGAATACAACATAAAAGTAAAAATCTCTTTCTCTGAAAGTCGAGTGGTAACTAATATCGTTGTCATTGGATTTGTTCCGGAATATCAACAAAGGAATATGCGCTCTAGTATCGTCACTTAACCTGTTCTTTTATTTAAATCACTGATTAGAGAAGGATAACAAAATTAACTATCAAAAGCAATTCAAATGTGGGAATTTTGATGAAGTATGCTGAATGCGCTCTGACTTATCCATCAGTACCGATACAAGTACCAATTTAAAAAAATGACATGTCTGCACACGGACATAATTTTAGATAACTACGAATAATTGCATGTATTGAAATTGATTTCTCGTACTATATTAAACACATTAACAACACTGACAAACAAGTAAACTTGCGTAAAAATGCTTTCATCAAAAAGTGATATCCTAAAGAAAAAAACTATTAAATATACGTTCCATATTAATTAGTCGTGAACTCAACAGACCGTAATCAACATTTAAAAGCTAGCAATAACTCAAATAACATCATCTCTTAACCAGCTATACTAGTTAATGGTCAGTATTCTAAGGAACCATTAGTCAAATGTCATCATAGATACATGAATTCCAAAGCATAACTCAAACACATCAAACAATTAGATGTATTTGTTTCAATTTCTTGAAGGTCAACGAATAAAGTGAAATAAAAAACTCGGGCAACATAACATAAACGGCACAAAGGGCTCCAATAAAACCTATAAACAAATGGCTGAAGCGGCAGCGCTCAGAGGTCCGTAACAAGATTAGCTAGGAGTACACCAAATGTATGACGAGAGGGACAAAGTGCCGTTGATAAGGTAATTTATATAATCGCCATTGTAAACGAAAATGCCATAATAAAATGCATAATTACTTGTTTATACCTGGAAACAGACCACTTAAAATAAAATAAAGCCAGTAAGTATTGTTGAGCAATCCATGATTCAAAGAATAAATCAAAGGTAAGTCTTGGGAAGTGATGCTCTAATTTAATGCTTTAAACATATCTAAAATGCACACTTACACTAAAATCCAATGTTCTAATATAAGAATGAGATAACAAATGTAAGCCAGGCGCATTCAATGGTTAACAAAAAATAGGCAATTAATCTCGTAAATCATATAGACAGCCGCACATTAACAATAGATATTTTTTGTATTACATTTAAAAAGGCACATCTCTGCAGAAGATGGAAAGAATGCAAAAACTGGGACAATTTTGGAAGCATAAATAAGATGAGTTGCTAGAAAAACGTGCTGCTCATATCAAAACTGCTTGTATAGACAAAGGCAATCAATGATAGGTTGAGTAATAACAGCTATAGCACACAGGTAATCAGTTTCAATCATAAGCAAACAATTTTGACATCCACTTATAAAACGTAATTCATAACACAAGTCCAAAATATGATGAAAAAATGACTGGCATAAATAGCGAACTCTGGCTTGAGCGCGAACACGAAATCCAGAGATTCAGAATGATAAATTGTAGCCAATAAACGGACACGAGTGAATCACCAAATGCTTAGGTAAACCCTTAAGTGAAATGCGTTAGTAAATAACCCAGTATCAAGCACCAGCGACGCATTAGAAATCTGATACTATTTTTCAAACAGAGTCAGCAAATGATAAGAGATGGTGCTGACAAATAATACTCGACAACAACCAAATGAGATAGACATTTGAACATAAATAAGAACATTAACATTAATACATGCCTGTAAGAGGAAGGTAATCTATTTTAATGCCTTGAATTTGGTACAGTAAGAATTGTGCACATATCTATAAAAGATATAGATGTTATTAATGACACCGTAAAACTTAGTCTACAATGTCGAAATATTATACTCCATTCTCGTGATGAAAATAGGAAAGATGTAAACAAAATATCCAAATTAATTTTTAAATGTTAAAATCAACTACACGCATAAGCACGTTTTTAATATTTTTAAAAGAAAATTAATGTTTTTAAAACTACAATAAAAACTAATGAAAGCGTTCCTATTAATGAATATCCCTATATTGGACTCTCGCAATATTAAAATATAGGAGGCACAGTAAACATGGCACTGGTAGCAATAATGATTGAATGACCGTAGTCACCTTACCTCGATCTCTATATATCAATTACTTCCTTGAAATATAAAAATAATCACACAAAATGATCCACAAGGATTAGATTCACTTTATTAAGCCAGTCTACGCAGAACATAAAACCGCAGCAATTTCTTCTATACTAGTTCGATTGAAACGAAAAGTAAAACTGCCAGTTAGAAAAAGCAAATAAATAACAATCTATTAACAAAACAACGGTGAGTTAAGCAGTTAAACCCTGTAAAAAATGTAGGTTTACACATGACATGGATAAATGATATATATGTACATAGTCTTAACACTATGCCGAAGATTGGGACGCCACATACGTAATAGAGACAACATTAATGAAGCCACGTCAAGCACAAATAATGCTGTGTAGAGTAGAGATGGTGTACTTATCACAACAAAATGAAAAAAATAATGAATAATACTTAATCGATGAGTATTTCAACACCAAGCAAAATTAACGAACTTAAATAAAATAAGTGAAATGAATATAAACGCAACAAAATGACACAATAGAAGAAAGTTCGACTACAATATATGGTAAAGCAAATTAAATTGGTATTTGGATAAGGGACGCGGGAAGTGAGTGTATCATGAAATTTATTTTAACATGCTAAGGCTGAGCACCTGGAGGAACCCCGTGCATCGGTGCAATCAAAATATACGAATTGAGCCATGTCAATTAAATTATCAAAGAACTTGGTTACCCACAGTCAAGTTGGATAGATATACACTCAGGCCAATAGCTCATTTTAAAAAAGCAATGAACATGTTTGAAAATGCTACATGGGAGCATATTAAAAAAAGGTTGCTCTGGAAAAGGAAATCCACTGAAAACCAAAAATTTTAATCTGATTCATTAGCTTTGCCATAGGTAGAATAAAATAATATTAAAGTGAATATCACTTTGAGGAAAAAAGCCAAGACAATGGCCTGATTTAATGCTAAATAATAAAGACTGGAATAAATATCATAGAACTCTATTTGATTTATTTATATATATATATATATATATATATATATATATATATATATATCTGAAACACTTAATTTTAACATAGCCAAACTTTCTAATTTGAGACAAAAATAATTGTGAAAGTAAGTCTAGATTAACGAAAGCAGATGAGACCCTGGCTCCTTATAAAAAGTCTGCGATTAATATAGTAATGATAGGATGTCCAACGCATCAATGGCCAACAACAGCAGCACTCTGGCTCTGATAAAGATAGCACTGTCATTCAAGACAATGAGCTATCTTTGCTGCCTGCGCATGGTTAGGTAAAATAATATTAGTGTTGCACGAGCGTTACAAGAATAAATGTGTTTTAACGCAAGCACATCATAACGGGTTTGGGAATATATATATATATATATATATATATATATATATGAGAGAGAGATGGATCAAGAGAATTCACAAAAGTACGAAAAGAATAAAGTAAATGTACGCAATATTGTACCAAACAAAAATAATTATTTCGAGTTTCGCTAAACCGGGATTAAAATTGCCACATATTGAGAATATTTGCTTTAATTTTTCGAATAAATAACTTGTGCGATAATCCTCTACTTATCACATTAATGCAAATCGTTTATGGTAAATTGCCGTCTGTGTTATGAGATGTATTTTAAATTAAAAATAATATAAAATATTACAATGGTTCGAGACACCTTGGCGCTTATACAAAGCGCACCCAAACAATCAAGACAAGGATAAAAAGGGTAACACTGGGAGGCATTTAAAGGAATGAATAGAGATGCTAAACCGAAAAAGCGAAGTAAAAATTCACTAGAAATATCGTCACTGCAGTCGCAATGGAAATCAGGGAGACACTATACAATACCAATCATGTTCATACGTCGTTATTAAACACGACTGTTCTGTTTGACAGCAATGCGTGCAAACAGAGAACTAGATAAAATGTTTTGGTGGCATACATAACGAAATGATAAAAAAGATTGCGCAAAGCTCGCTATCATTTTAACACATGAAGAGATGCACAGCATTCAGCTTTTTTTAAATAAAGCAATAAGATAAGGTGAGTCGTAGCTTTTGAAAAATAATTTAAATTTGCTTTGTATGAGTAAGTGAATTGAATTTTGCCAACAAAAATTAGTGGTGAAATGGATATTTTTGTGATTAATGGTCAGTACTTTGAAAATATTAATAAATAGAAAATCAAATGCTTCCATAAATAAGTTAACAGTTTGCAAATTATTTCACGAAGAATTAGCGCAGAATCGCACAGCAATGGTAACATCTCTGTAAAATAGAACGTTGTTAGTGAATGCATATTTCACAAGAGGTAGATAAACGCAATTGCAGTTCGTGAGCAAATTAACTGAAGTAAAAATTATGAGGTATATAATAAAATATTCGCCACCTTAACTGGCCCTGAAAGAAATGTTTGTAACTTTTGGCTTTTCCGGCATGTTTGAACTTATTTGAATAAATAATACAAGATTTCTCTAAACTGCACTATATCAGACGCTTATCTGCAAATTCCGAATAATTTTCGTACGAATAAACTGAGTTGATCATAAGACTGGTCCACCAAAATGACGTGTAAGTATAATTTTGACGACATTGAAAATAATTATGCTTTTTACGATGGTGCGAAAGAGATTGCACACTAAAAGGTTTTGGAAGTAGAAAAGCATGCGCAAATAATTCTTTTGAATTGATTGTTTTTAGAAGATGCATTAGCATAGACAAATAACAATGAAAATCCATTTTCCTGGAAAATGTTTAAAGTAAATATCTATACTACATTGAATATAGTATAATATTTATGTGTACATTTATTATACATGGTATATCTGCAAAGCTGAAGACAGAAAGAGAAAAGACGGTGGAACAATTTTTTGGTTTATATTTTAAATAAATATATTATCATTGTGTGACTTTTGGCGCAATTGTTAGAGTTAAAATAAAATTTGAAAAAAATGATCACAAATAATTATCTAAAGGCGAATGCAAAAACTACGGAAAAAGTCCGACTCATATTGGACGTTTCCATAATTACAACCAATGTAATGGAATAAACAACAGAAGCATGTAAAAATAAATAAATTGACTTTAGAATGGTAAACACTGCTAGTCTGGTAATTGTTGTTATATGATTTACCATGCATACACACTCAAAAGCGAAAATAGAATGGGAAACATTTGGATTCTTCACTATACCTTGCTAGTAATTTCAACATGATTGATCAGTTTTCATATTACATTTGTCTAAACATAAAAGGAATCATAAATTTGTCTCAGATAACACAAAACATGGTAATCGAATAATAAACACCGGCTAAACAAGGCACATTACAATGCGACAAACGCGCAATAAAATTTTTTTGAAAAGGAAACAAATTAGGAAATACAGAAACGTATAGGACCCTGGTAGAATGAAGACTGCATGCCCAACAAGCACAATGAAGATTCGACCTAGAGATATCGCCCAACCGATCCACATATCTTGCGTACGTGAATGATAAACAATCGTTAACTTAAACGAGCGCGGTACATGCGCACTGAATAATGAAATAATGCGTGGAAGGGTATGATTATGAATAGTGGTCGACGTAGACAACGACGATGAAGGTAAAAACCTACAACTAGCTAGTTTACGCAAATTGCTTAAAAATGAGATGTCAATGACTAAAACGATAACAGTTCAAACGTACATAGTAAATATATTTATTCCAAATTCCACAGCAAATTCAAAAGTCTTTAATGCAATACAAAGAAAAATGAGATGGAAATAAAGGACGGATTAATTTCGTTCGATAAGAAATAAATTTATTTCAAACACGCATTATATCAATAAGGCGGAAGTTTGATTGCGCGTTTAAGGCAGAAGAATTAACATTTTCTGCATTAGTAGAATGTGCGTGCGCATTAAAATGAGTATAATAATTAACTATGCAAAAAACGAACAAGTAAAAATATGCGGAAAATTGGCTGGTACCTGGGCAATCCAAGACAAGTGCAAATGCCCAGTTTAAAGTTTGTTACATCAGATTAGTTATTATGTTCAGAACTAATGATCTATATATCGATAAAGTAGCGAACATACACAGTTAATATAAAACGATACTGAATCGGAAATCTGCGCAGTTTTTCTTTCATTGTTACTGCATTATAAGGTAGACTTTTAATCAGAATTACAAATTATTACGGTTAATCTATTGGAATAAATATTTTAGCCACAAGCCAATCAGACAAAATATCATGAATTGGCTCACGACGTGCACATTATTTAACCAATATCCATATCAGTACAAGTAACAGACAATAAAATAAAATGAAGCGCTAAGTAAAACTGGTTTTAATAAGCGATATTATTTTTTGTGACAAATGTCGATCATGGTGATCAGCAAGAATTTCGAAATATACCAGCCGAAACTCGCTAAATTTGTTATATTAATGACAAAATTCGTAATTGCAGTATAACCTAGTTCAAACGGGATTTGAGAAATGGATTGAATGAAATGACTGAACCAGCAAAATGGTTGCAAACAACGAAAATTACCCATAAGAAATGAGTGAATAATCTATTCTTATTAAATAACCGCTTATTTAAATAGCAAAAAAAGTAAACAATTTGCTATCTGGTAAATAAAAGAATTGTTATGGTATCAAAAACGGATATAGAGGTTTGCATCCAAGCTGAAATCCCCTAATATTTAAAGATTAAAATCAGCGCTGACAGCCGGCACTCCCGACAGATCCCCCACCATTGACATCTTGAGGCCACCTACCAATTCGACACGGACTTCCAACAAGATCGAGGTTACTTGACATCATAACGGAGTTATTTAAGGCGCTTTGACCAGGTATCGCAAAAGTATTAGGTCCGTTTGGAGTATGGAAATTTTTAGCCATGCGTCGTAACGTGATTTCATCCTGACCAGACATATTTGTAAGTAAATCATTATTAGGAAAAAGTACTTCATTTTTTGCGGGAGGTACAAATGAAATGGGATTATTAATATTAGCAGCACCAGGATGCGATTTTCCTCCTCCTCCCAAATACTTCAGCATGTTTCCGAACATATATTGATCAAACGGCTTATTAGTACCTTCGGAATTGTTAGTTAAAGTAGCAAACTTTTCTTTATGGTAGCCAGATTCCATATTAACACCTGAAAAATTAGTATGGCCATGCAACATTCCTTTGCGACGAAGCTGACCTTGGTGTTGCTGTTGATGATGATTATTTACGTGATGGTGATTGTAATGGCTAAACTCAACACCGGATGGAATAACCATTGGTACTGGCATTGTTAATTGGCCAGCGAGAGGTGTAGTTACTCTTAAAGGAGAAAACACACCCGCAACTCCTGAAGTCACAAGATTCGTTGAACCAACATTGCACGTTGTCGTACCGTTTCTTCTGCTGCCACCAGTAATAGAAGTGGATCCAATCAGGCCAACAGAAGTTGACGTCGCTGTCGACAGCACATTATTAAATTGTGTATAATTAACAGATGTCTGTTGTTTTCCAGCTGACGTTTGTGATTGTCCAAAACCAGTTTGATGCCTGGTTACATTTTTTCCCGTATGACGACTCAAATTCGTCGCCTGTAATGAATGCAGCTGCCGAACGCCACCAAAAGCATTGCTATAACCAATGTTTCCTGAATTTGTTGGTAGAACACCCTTGACGTTAGTTAGCGATGGCGAACTAGACGTGCCAATCAATGAGGACTGTAAGAGTAAAAATGTAATTATTCTTATTCGTGTTATAATGAACCACTAATTACCAATTAACGGCCAAGCAATTATTTAATCCAGTTTAGCTTAACTTCACAGTGACAGACTGAAATCACGAGAAAATAAATTTATAAACGTCAAGACAGTTCATTCATTAAATAAAATAATGAAGAAATTAACTTATAATGTCCCTAATTGTGCTCGTAGTGGTAAGTAAATAAAAAACCATAGATAAATACAGACAGACAAATGAAGATTCGTATATGCTACTACTACCAAAACCACCAAAACTACTACAAACGTCACTACTAGCGCTACTAGTATAACTACTGTTGTTACTACTACTGACACTATTATCACTATTGCTACTACTGCAGCTGCTGCTACCACTAACGAAAATGTAGAATATTTACTGCTGAAATATGTAAAACACGAATTTTCAGGCAATAAATTATCAACACAGCAAATAAGGAAACAAAATTGTTTTTTGCTCCACATTGTGAACTAAGATAGTCTAGAATTAAGACATAAGAACTATTTACATCGAAATATCAAATAATATTAACAAATGTTCAAATAGAAGTCAGTTCCCACGGCGCGAGAAAAGGGAAATTGTAATTCCAAAATTCGTTCGTTTAAGAAATTTTAATTAATGCCGATTTATGTCAATAACCTCCAAATAGAGAAGTTATTACACGCATCTTGCTTTCATTAAAATGGTAAAATCTTGTGTTGGTCTATCGCATTTTTCGCGTGCCACGATATCCTTCGTTATAGATGTTTGAATAACAACCACGGGTATGCTCTCGACAACAGAGAGTGGAGCCCTTTGTTGAATCTGTCTAAATGTACTGTGCAGAGTTTAAATAACGTTGGATGCAGGTTACAGTAGGATTATATCCTTCTCGCTTTCGTAACCACCACCATCATCGTTAGCCTATTACCACAATCATTATCACCATCGACATTACCAACATTACCACCATTATCGTCATTATATAACTTCTGCTTCACTGATGCATGATTCTAAAATAACAAAATTCTAATAATGAAATTAATACGGATATCAAGTTTAACAAACGAAACAAACGAAGCAAGCGCGTTGCTTTTTTTTTGTTTGTTAAACTTGTGAAACAAAATGCAACTGATGAAGGCCTACGGTAAGTATGGCCGAAATATTTTGCAAAAAGAAAACTACTGGACCAATGAAAGCTCAGTTATTCAAAACGCAGATCAGGTAATTTCAATTAATCCAGGTCCGCAATTAAACCAATCTTTCAAATACGAATACCTATTGGTCCCGCGCAATGGATTAAAAATGAATCCCGTACTACGCTAAAATTCCAGATTGTCTCGCTGTTAGTAAAGCTATGTTGCGGCATGAAGTGACGGCCATTGCGAATAATAGTATTCGGTCATGAAATTTCTAGTCTGTCCTTTCACATGATTCAGCATCTACTGTATTTTGTTAGTTCGACGGGAAGGAAGTGCATCTTACCATCAGAATCAATGCCTCAACGAACGTGATCAGGTTTAATGATCGTAAATCACTAATCAGCCACAGAACTCGGTTAGTAAATTTTACACCTAAGATGACGCTCTGTTGGCAATAATCTAAATCAAACAAGCTACAGTTTGTTATTCTTTAAATCAAGTTTGCGAGCTTAAAGGAAACACCAATCCTATTGTATTTAACCAGTCGTCGAGCAAGAACCAAACTACCGCCAGTCGCAACGCACTGACGCGTTTCGACCTTCCATGATCATCATCAGAGTACGACGGAAAACTGACTAACGGATCGAACCGCCTTGCATATATATGGAAAACAGTTGGTTATCACCTAGGGTAAAGGAAAAAGGCCAATATTCTTGACTTGAAGACTTTGGGACATTTTCCAAAGGCAGTTACAGCGAGATTAACATGTTCCGAAAACTATAATTATTTCCCACAGCTATGTAGCAGTGAAACATCAGTTCTTTATTAACATGTTTTATGTGTACCTATCATTAAAACGAAAGATATATGTTCATTAGAAACTACTTAATTCAAATAAAATGAAATCGCGATTCAAAATATGGTAGACATTTAAACTCGAGACGCACATACAATTTAACAAAAGCAAATTCACGCTTTATAAAGCTTTAATGAAATAAGAGGTAATCAGTTCAATAAATATTTTTTGGATGATCCCATGCATATTTTAACTCACTTGAGATACAGGTCCATTCATCATGGTTGGTGGTGGCTGACCTAATAGAGAATTCATTGTGCTATTACTAATGTTGTTATTCCCATTTGGCGGTGGCGTTAGAATCGTGGAATTTAGTACCGAGCCTGTATTTGTACCATTAGTTATATCGGAATATGAACACGCTGACTGAGGCGCATATGAGACTAATGCGCCAGTAGACGTTGTCAAGGTTTCTACAGATATGTTATTAGCAATACCTCCAGCACAGGTAGTTTCGATGACGGTCGCATTCTTGGTAGGATCGCAAATGTCTATACCATCAGAAATCAATGACACAGGTCCAATATAGTTCATGCTATCATTCGCAATGCTGGTGCAAACAACATTCTTTGTTCGAAAATTTGGGATGTTTTGAATCGCTTTTGCCGATGCCCTGTTACAGATCGGCTCAGAATGGAGTGGAATTGGGTGGCTGCCTGTACAAGCTACATTGTTGGTCGTATTTGAGAAGGCCGCATTGGCAGCGGCGGCCGCAGCCACAGCTGATTTGACGGCGCCCGGCAGCGACAAGCTTAGCGCTGATCGAAGCTGAAATAAAAAAACAAATCCAAAGATAGGTTTCATCGAAGAAGAAATGCATTTGGTCTTGTTAACAGGACGCCGTTTTCGCTTCCTGCTTGCTGTCTAAAAACATATGGCAATGTAGGAATTTTTCTATTGAGTTCGTGATAAAAAATGTAATCCTAGAATGAAATTTATAATCCAGAAGATTTATATTGGAGCACTGATGGAACAAAAATTTTTGCTCTATCAATTGCAAATATCTGCTTTGAAAAAATAAAATCTCTATATCCATAACAATTAGTTGGAACCAGATTAAATAACTCATAGTAAACGTAGACATTAAAACACCAGAATAAATGACATTAAATAGTCATCAATAAAGGCATTTATATGGGTTATAAATAAGGCAATGATAAAAAAGAAGAAGACCACGTCATTTGTTTCAAAAAGCAACAAAGCAAAAGAAATCTACACCTATGTGTTTTTTATATTGTCCACACAGCTTAATAATTGTAAAAGATAGAACATAGAACCAATCATATAGTCAGGATCTTATTTGGCGAAAATCAATTAGTATCCAGATATGCTGCAGCCTGGATTTACACAAGGGACGTTTAATTACCTTTTAAAGCATCCACATTATCACTGACATCATTCATTATATACGGTTTTGAGTTATATACTAACATGTGAATGGTGTTGATTCATTCCTATATGTTGATTCTATTGGGTATCGCTTTCGATATAGATGAAGTCCATGCAAAGCGCAGTATCAATGGCACAGTGAAAGAGTTTCAAGAGTATAAAGCAAATGTCAACTGGTTCAAGCCAGGAATGGTAGCGCCTTTATTCTATCCAGGGCTATATTCAGTAAATCTAGATTGGCTTAGTCTATAGTGCGCAAAAGTAAGCTGGTTGTTTGAGTCGTAAATTTGTATTAACGTTTTAATAATGAAAAGAATGATGTTTGAAAAGTTACCAGATGTTACACTTAGCCATGAGCGGATTTGAGACATTGCTGGTGGTTTTAATGCTAAATTAGATCTGAAGTTGGACCCTGGCTAAAAGGTTTTGACAGCAATGTGACCTAAGGCAATGGGACGGTGACATGTCATCATATTCAGATAACATTTTGGTAAGCAGGCGTTGGCTGTCATCGATCCAGGACGACAGTGTATCACGTATTTCACACAGAATCAATTAATGGGTTTGACCAGTCTTCTCACTGCTAGAATGAGATTGAAATTCCGCTTTATGCAGCAGCCCGCATTGTATGGAATACACGTGGATTTCAAACGGATACATTTGTGAAGAACGTTCACTGAAACCCTTTTTTTACCTGAACATGCTAACGAAAAAGCATTAGTATCGTAATACGAGCGCACTCAAAAACGCACAGATGCAGCGAAACTAATATACCGCATCCCGGTTCGTAAGCTTCGCAGAGTTTACAGTCAGCCACGCAGCAGGCTCAGTTAGAAACCGCTTCAAAGTGTAACAACTTATTTAAATTATACGCTGAAATCCGTCGCATTAGTAGTGGTAATTCTGCCAAGGAAGTACGAGGACCAAAAGTTTCTGAAACGATAGATTACGTAGAAGCTACAACGAAATCCACACATGATCTTTTATTATGATAAATGTGATATACGTGAAACTTTTACCTATACCCAGACTGTTTTTAAAATGTTACTTTTATTATGGTTTTATATAGTATTGGGAGGGTCCATAATGGCAGTGTCGATATGGCAGAAAGATCTCGGGCTAAGAACAGTTAGATTACCTAGATCAAACGGCAGTAATGCCGCATATCATAATTAATAAATAAGCAGTAACCACGTATCCTAGCCGACGTGTTCCATTAGGAAACTGAATATAATTGTCCGTTTAGAAGTAGTATGTTTAAAATTACCTAATCCGTGTTGTTACTAACACAGTTTATGCCCCAATGAATTTTCTTTTAATGAAATAGTTCGAATACCTTAATCGATATCCTTCATATATCCACAGTACACACAAGTAAAGAATCAATTTGTAAACTTGTTTTGAAGATTTGTTATGTACTGCCGATTGATAAAGGATATCGATGAAGGCATCCGTAAACTTTCAGTTAAAAAAAAACAACTGGGACATATACTGTGTTAGTCACAATAAAGATCAGATGATAAGAGTTATTAAGTGAACTATAAGCTAAAGCAATGTTGCGATCTGGATATAAACACTAGTCCCATTATATACACATTTGATAGTATAAACTAGGCATTGTAAAATGTAAAGGAAATTCATGCAGGCAGGTTTCGTTCTTATTAAAAACTCTTTATTTCAGAAAAACCAGTTCGAGTCCAGTCCGCGCCAGATTCTGGACAGTACGTGATGAGTTCCCAATAATGACGGAACTGTTTTACTGGATGAATTTCTTTACTAAATTTTCCAATGCCCAGTTTATACTGACAAATATATGTATATAATGTGACTAATGTTTATATCAAGATCGCAATAATGATTTAAATGAATATTTTCACTGCCCGAACGACCCATGTTCATGTAATAATATGTAACAAATTTGCAATAATAATGACAATAGATTCATAACAAACTATGTTGTTGTTAATAACTCTAGAATTGTGCTAAAGAATTTCATCTAGAATCATTAAGATTATTAAAAAGAACAATTTCATTAAGCATCTGCCGTCGAATGTCATCAATTATTAAGCTACTAGGCATTAGCTGCTATGAGACTGACAACACCACCCCAGAGAAATGAAACAGTCTTTGTTGTCACAAGCCAAATAGAATCCAAATTTTTGCTACATGAGGCCTCATGATATACTGAAGACAACGTTATGAGAAGTGGATTTCAGTTTTTACCTGGCAAATTACAACACAACAATAGCGCATGTAAATAAACATAAATCACATCCTTTAAAACAGAAGCGTTTTCATAATCTGGAATACCAGTTCTATCAATATGTAAACTGAACCAACAATGCTTTTCCAGATATATAAGTTGTGCTCCTGACAGCATACTAAGCAATACATGAACCTTTTACTTTGATAAACAGATCTTACTGTATTTAATCAGGTTTACTGTAAGTTACGAAAACGGTTAAAATGCAATAGCACAGAACGCTAATTATTAAATGAAAATATAAAATTCTGAAACTAACCTGTTGTGCAAGCTGTTGTTGGATTGCATTGTTGGCGCACATTAACGATCCTCCTTGATTACTTTGATCACAGTTGTTGGATAAGCCATTATCAGTCAGTTTTTGGCCAAAAATCATATTAATTGGAGTGATATTATTACCAGTATTACTACAGTTCTGATCCATAATAATTGAAAAATCTTCCTGAATATCTACACCGTTTGTTTTATTAAAAGATGGCAACGCTGTTCTAGGATGTGATGTCGGAAAGGAACAATTATCCGAGCTAGAAGGATCAGTCATGGCACCCGGCTTATCATCTAAAATCAGAAGAAAATAATAATTATCAAATATTAAACTTCGCTTGAGCTATTTTTAAACGCGCAGTACAACCTGTAGAAATAACTAAACAAGGTTTTTAAAAATATGCTTGAACATATTTTAATATTCATGAAATGAATAAATTAGACAAAAGGAACATGTGTTTATGTAGCATAAAGATCCAGTTTACTCCAAAATTCGCAATCAGAAATATATCTTAAACCCGCAAAATTGATGAATCAATAATTTTTTGTTTCAATTGCAATAATCGTACTCCGATGAGGAGAAAATGAACAGAAAAAAACAGCAAAAAAGCCAAAATTTTAGCAAATATTTGCTATGATTTGTATTTTGAATCGAGATAACGATATATACCCGTCGCTTCTAAAAATCCAGATAATCGTCACAAATGGGTAGGGGTGTAGTAATCCATCCCAAAGAAAATCATTTCCAAAAAGCTACTTAATTTGCGAAAATCAATTAAATAATTCATATATGTATGAACTTTGAATGTGTGCATATAGGTATGTATTTTGTATACATATATGCGTATTTGTTTGCAAACATTAAGGCATAAATTCTTGTTCAAAAACATCGGCATTTATGTATATAGACATATATTTTTTTTACTGCGGCTGACTCCTTTTGGAGGATAAGCCGGCTCCATTGATATCCCGGATTGTGACATTTCATGGAGATTCTTGGGAATTTGGTACAAGTGGTGTCCCCTCATCACTCGGCTTTTTGATCGAGGACGCACCTCTAGCCTTTGCACATCCAAGCGCAGTCTGCAAGGCAGCAGTAAGTTGCATGGTTGCTGGTGGCTGTTGAGAGCTCATTCGCCATTCGGAAGTACGGGGTACTGTCCAGGAGTCCATGTAATCCTGTGGCTGTTGAACCCTTTTGTGGCGGGGAACACACGCCGAGTCATGGTGCCGTCGTCCGGCTCAGGGAAATATATATATATATATATATATATATATATATATAGAATGTATTTATCTATATGTGTATTATTGGTTATATGGCAGAAAAGTAGGTATTACTTTGCCCTCCTTGACAAGTGTGGCGTTTTATAAGTACGGCACATCAAACAGTCCGAATTAAGCAATAAGTCACATGCCTAAAATGTAATCACAGTAGTTCCCCTTAGATAAACTAAAAAGCCTAAATAATATTATTTATCCGAAGGCATCGCAATCAGACTTGCACCTCTAAGATATATATATATATATGATCGCATGTCTAACGAAACGTGTATGAGATGACTGCAGTTCTACCTAGATGAACGTGTTTATGTATGTTTCTCAGTTGAAGTCACGCAAACAAACACATACCTGACGCAACATTATCTAGTGAATCGGCAGTAAAGGTTGATACAACAGAAAGTATTGATGAAACAGTTAACAAAAAAGTTGTATAACGAGCTGATATCACAATTGACGATTGATGGATAATAGATAGCACTCGTAGTTCGGTAATATATTGATTCATTTACATTTACATGTACACAACTTTTTTTAATTGAGTGATTGGTTCTCACTGGTCAAGCAAGAAAAATACTTTAGGAAATAAAACAAATATAAACAGATGAATTGAATGAGGATATCAAACTTGCTACAAGTTGTTTTTTCTTTGAGTATGGTGTCAACCTTGGAGATGGGAATAGAAATGAAGTCAAGAAACTTCAAAATATTTTCGGACAAGCAGTGTATGCAAGGCTTCAGTCACGGGACGTCACAAAACCTGTGCAGTTGAAAATGTAAAGGAATCAGGATTGTTCTGACCTAAGTGTAAAAAATAGTCTCGCAATCGTCAATTGTGGTATCAGCAAGATAAATTAATTGTGAAATATTATGTCGTACACAGCATTACTTTTGACATGCTGTTTGTAACAATAATAGTGGTGATTGAGATTATACTTAGTCATGTTGTAGTTAAGTTATCTTTTCAAATCCTATGTTGTTACGCATAACAAAAATCTTTCATATATATTTTAAACTACGAGTTTCTCAAATAACAAAGATTTAGCAGAGAGGATATTCATCTCAGGAAAACTAAAGTCCGATAGGCTATTTTAAGATTGGAGCTACTTCAATAATAATTACGTTCCAGTTTTATTGAAATCTAAGAAGTCAACGACAATAAAATGTTAAAACGTTACATTGACAAGAAAATAACCAACCTGTAGGTATAACAGCGGCGAAGTTATTTCCCATCAGCTGCTGATGATTATAGTGAAACTGCTTTGAATAACCAGCATTACTAGCATTAAATTGTGAATGCGAGTTGTCGCTAACTATTGTGTCGACCCCAGAATCCATTAAATTACTATTTACGTCTAGAGATACATTTTGAGCATTTGAAATACTGCTGGAAAACGTCGGTTTGAACATGTTAGAGCGCTGTCTTAAAAGCTCAGCCGCTCTTTCAATATCCATATCAGAATCAATAAGACAGGCATTGATTTCTTCGCGTCGAAAGCCTAACTGCGTGAAATGACGCTCAAAGTCACTGCGAAGCGTATTTTTGACCGACGGATAGGGAAAACTTCCAATTCCGGAACGCAATTGTCGATTTATAATACCACTGGCATCATTATTATTATTATTTAAAACTGAAGTATTAACGCTGCTACTGACACAAGTGCCGTAACTAGACGTAGTAGTACTAGCATCGGTAGTTGTAGTATTAATCGTTGATGCAGCGGCGTTAATTTGTTTAGATATGTTTTCAGATGGCACCTTTGATATGCAAATGGAAGGAAGTGTGATTAAAATTACATTATAGAAACGTTCGAATAATAACATTACACATTATTAAGTGTTATTTAAGCGTAGATTATAAATAGTAGTAAAAAAATCATGAACAAAATAAATTCATATATGTTTCATGTATAACATCATTAAACCTAATATGTCTATCCAAAGGCCGCATTTTACTAATGCAATAATAGAAATGCTAAAAGCATAAAAATTCTCATAAAAACCGAAAATAATACTATTATGTAGCAGTTTTATGATTATAACCCGGCTTAACTAAAATACCATTACATATATATATATATATATATATATATATATATATATATATATATATATATATATATATATATGAAAATCGAAGATAGGGAAGTATGTTATGCCTATTTAGGGTACTACAACAAAAAAATTCGAAAGTCATGTAAAACATTGAGTTACCGAAATATGAATAAGTACTCTTTGTTTTTCAATATATCTAATCCAAAGATTTTATTGACATGATTAAATGGAATATACAGAAAATTGTACATTTTTCCATTTGGAT
>JAQBSW010007606.1:0-39753 GCA_029291075.1 Eudiplozoon nipponicum | reverse complement strand
TTCAAAAGAATAAAAACTATATAATTATTATGTCGCTTTGTGTAAATCAAGTTAATAAAACTAAATAGAGCACGACTTAAAATCTTCACTTTGTGTGATGTAAATTTGATTATATGCGGATCAAAATTATTCCAGCTAGAAAGGAATTTCTCACAAGAAAATATGCTTAGTAACGATTAACTTAATGAATTATAGTGTTTATAGATATAATAATCTGTTGTAGAATGACGTTAATTTTCAACTGCAATTGGCAGATAGTTTCTAATCAAGACATTTCGAATTGTCACCAATTGGACTTACAAATTTCAAAATGCAATAATAAAATTAAAAACATAATAATAAAACAAAATGAATTGTAAATACTCAATAAATAAACGTACACGGTAATAAAGCTGATAAGACCAGTGCTATAGTCAAGACAATGTAAATCTAAATAAGAAAGAAATGGTGTGACATAGATTAAGAACATGGTTAAAACTGCACAAATGCTCAAGAGTTAATTTCCAGGTCGCAGCAGTTCTTGAAACTAAGAATGCGGATCGAATAGTACAAAACGAATATTTTATATCAACTACATGTTCTATTTATTCAAATGAAGTTTATACCGATAGAAAATATAATAATAATAAATAGATAAATTAATTAATTAATTGAAAAAAATCAAACATATGTATGTATGTAGTTGAGTGTGTGCAGAATACGTTCTCCTATTTAGAAGACATTCAAGCGTTTATGGTAAATTAAATTGGCGTAATTAGGATGCCTACACAGAAAGAAAATGTCTGACAATCCCCTATTGGCAAGCAAACCGCGAGACATAATCACTAAAGCAGCTTTGTTAAAGAAATTCGGAGAACAAAAAATCTGAGCAATATTTTCTTATGATAAAGATTTTTACGGCCTTCACTGTGCAACCTAAAAATGTGTTCGATGCAAGACGGAGAATTCTCACAACTGGTAGTGCCAAAATATCTGGAACGGGGGAAAGTGTTTAAACCACATTTTTTCTTTGTTGAAATTAAAAAAAAAATATTATTTTAGGCTATTAAAAGTACTTTGTTTCAAAGAAATTTTTGATACTGTTTTGTTATTATTTATTAAATGCTCTATTTTTAAATCCTATTTATTCGAAACAAGTTTTTAAAATGATATATACAAAATATCTCAAAGTTTTATACTTGTTCTGGCTCTTGATTTATTGTCTCCGGCTTGGTTATTTGTTATTTTCATTGACCATCAATTACTTGTTGCTAAATACATCTAAATTTTCACGTCATGTTCTATGCTTTTGCGTCTAATAACATCAATATTTTTATAAAATATTCAGACTGAATTTAAACAATCATTGATTGCGCGGGCAGTGATAAAAATTATTTGAATCAATATTGCGAAGTTTATAAAAACGCCAAACTCAATATACATAAACATTTGTCAGTATAAATTAAGCACTGTAAAGTGTACAAAAGATAAATTATCCAGTAGATCTATTTCAGCTTATTCGGAATTCCTGAACCACTGTCCAGATTTTGCCGCGACAGGGGATCAAACATAGACACGTCTACTTTGAATTCTTTGTCTCTAACCAGTGAGCCACTCTGCCATAATCTTAATAACATTTGAGATCACAATACAAATTTAGCACAAATCTAGCAAAAATTCAAAATGAGTGAGTATGGTTTGTGCAACGAACACTTTTTATACGATATGTAATAATGAATAGGGCAAATTTTTTTAGACATTCGATATCAATAATCTTCGACAGGTCTGTATTTAATTTTCTGTTACCAGTGCCTAAATATAGAAAAAGGAAGATAAAATTTAAATAGTTGATGATGTCAAATACAACTTAAATTCGAGGGACGAATAGCTTGGATAGAAATAAAACTTTGTCTGAAGTAGAAACGGAAGTCATTTTAGGACACAAAAATGATGGTTGATGTTTAATTAATACTTCGTCATTATTTTGTATTACAACATTTACAGTTATAAAAGTCTTATTGCATATTTTAACTTTGCCTACGATATGTTGTGGCGGATAATTATTATTTATGATAGTATTCCGTGAAACCAGCAACTGGCTATTCAAAATTTCGGCTCTGCGGATACCTAATTTTCATTTGAAAATATATTTAGAAGCTGAATTTCAAAGTATACGTATTTTGTATTTGATTTTCTTCTTCGTATGTTCACATAAATAAATATACCTCGCTCACTGTTTTTATATTTTTTTCCAAATGAACCATTAATGAACTAACTTAAACTTTCTCTTCTACGAAAAGCAAAGTAGTGGAACCTTTATTGTTACTACAAACAACAATATATGAAATGGATTAAATTTATTTAGCACCCTTAATTTTCAGCAAGTATTCCTCCTATTTAATTGTTGAGGTAAACAACAATTACATGTTATTTGAACAATCGAAGGTACTGTGTTTTTCTCATCTTTTGCTTGTCGTCATCATACGACAAACCGACTAAGAAGAATTTAACCAAATTTTTACATTAGATATAAAAAAGTTATATATTCTTTTTGAAATGCGAGCTTCAATAAAATTCATTGTACCCTTCCTGTGTGCAAAAACAAAAAGAAATTTTATCAGATATAAGAAAATTTTCTTTCTCATGGTCTTCTCAAATATCTACTCATGAACATATCTTTATATATAAATTGGAAAGCAAAACAAGATAGAAATATGTGAACAAAGAGAGGGTGAAAAATAGAAACCAATCAAATTGCGTGCGTCACATCCAGTTCAAGTTCAATGCTTGTACGTGCTTCTTCTGCTTACATAAATCCGACTGGATGTGACGCACGCAATTTGATTGGTTTCTATTTTTCACACTCTCTCTTTGTTCACATATTTCTATCTTGTTTTGCTTTCCAATTTATATATAAAGATATGTTCATGAGTAGATATTTGAGAGACCATGAGAAAGAAAAAGTTTCTTATATCTGATCAAAATTTCTTTTTGTTTTGCACAGGAGGGCACAATGATTATATATTCCTCTTTCAATATTAATAATTTCATATAAATTTGACTTAACTTGAAAAGTGGGCTGCATAATTACCTTGTGGTCATAAGCATAGCGTTTATGCGACTTTCTAAAAACGCAAACAATTTATAAATTTTTGGCCATTCAATGTGCGTTTGACGATAAAATTTATTTTAATCAATTTAGCAAATTTGAGATAAGAAAGGATCAAATTTTAATTAGTCGCTTCACAAAGCAAAATTGCTATCAGTTGCACATACAGTAACAAAATCAATGATTTTTCAGTTCATGGACTTATATGCTTCTGGATAAAGCTGTAAAAGTGATTTGTACGTGACTGAGTAAATAATATGTGCACACGATATCTTCATTCAAGTACGATGTTTACTAGACAATTAGGAGTTGAAGACACGGATCTGGTGTTGCATAACTTAGATGTGCATTGCGTTTTGGTTCCTTAATGTCGTGCTCTGATGATGAGAAGGAAAGCACAAAATGCGTCAGAACGTAGTTCCATTGGGTCGCGTGACTGGTTAAACAGATGGCGTTCGTATTATTCTCAAGCTAATTAACTGTGCGACAAGTAACTTGTAAGATAAAATCTGAAACGCCAAAAATATTCAAATTAAAATACTTTTTATTTTAAAAAAATGCGAATGAATGGAGGTCGCCGTAAGATCTTTGCAAACGTGATATCGTTCTATCGATGCATGCTGTCGAAAAACTAGTTTCGCCTTAAAAGTGACACCATGGAGTAAATTTTGGACAAGATTATATTCAAAGTAATTGAATAAAACGGAACGTACAATAGGTGTGATCTCAACAGACGATCACGTTGTTTTATAATCAGTTTAATAAAAGAAGTTAAACTTCGTCTGATTGACAGATTGTCTCTTAAATTAAGATTTTTTTAATAATCATTTCTGTACCTGCCAGTTGCATTCACGTATTTGACTCGGTAACCCAATTAATTAAGGTAAGACAAAACGGCGTTTCCTTTGCCATTTAGGACAGAGAATGCCGTATTTCATCACGATTTTTGTCTGTATTTATTTATACACGTTGAATTGCAAATTCGATTTTCCTATTGCATTTCTTGGTTTTAGATCACGCAATGTTTAAAATAAATAAAGGAATTAGAATTTAGATATTAAGAGAGAAATGTAACATTTTAATAAAATAAACAAACACATTTTCAGCTATTTAGCGGAATAATTACCGCTCCTAGCCCTGTTAGTTTAGTTTTGAAGGGCGTTCATTACACGGAGCATATTTACGCAGTTCTGATAATAGAAATCGAATACATTTTATTTCCGTTTATGTACTGGTCATAAGTTATATAGCAAAAAGTTAATTAATTTTGAACTAGGAGGAAACCAAAACTTTCACGAGGAACAATTCGTATTTCTATTAAATTGTGCGGTTTGTGCTTATTAGCCGTTTCTCAGCTGGTGCAGATTATAAGCCCTAAACATAATCTTTATAAGCAAAGCAAGCCATTGTATGAAAAAAACCAGCAAACAGTAAGTTGACTTACTAAACAATTCGTCGAAATTGGTCAGTATTTATCTGTCATCTAATATATCTTCCAGCAAGTCTTTTTTCATTTTAATTTTACGCTGTATGTTTGATTTTTGTGTACAGGTAGCACATAAAAAGGAAAGAAAGAACGTGGCATTGTTAAAATTAATGCACTTTTTCTTTCGGATCACAAAGAAGTTACAAAGAAATAGGGACTTTTTATTAAGTGCCAATTATTTTTTTCGAAGAACAACTGAAATATGCATATTATGATAACGGCTAGTTTGCCGCTAATGTTGATTATTTATTTTATTGTTTTAAAAGTCACATGAAAGTTGCGAGTTTCTTGCGTAGGCCATATGACCAGACGACTGTTAACATGAACTAAAAAAAAATCATTCGTGGCCTACGTGTGATTTTAACCGAAACACAAATGTGCAAAGAAATTGTGCGGCTTTTGTTGGATCGTCACACTTATGTTTCCCAAATATTACATTAAATAAATTTAATCATTAGAAAAAACTAGTTTTGAACCAATAATCGATGAACTGAACTTCATTCAGATATTTGAAAGTTAGCCTAAGCATGCACGAAAGTTGAGCCTGAATTGAAGTAAAAAAGATTCGTTTTCTAATTTGACGCTAGCGTATTAACTGTTAACTTACCGTTTAAATGGTTTGTTATGCATTTCAAAAGTAAACCAATTTGCTAAGATTTTAAAAATTTAACAGAATATGCAAAGCAATTGATTTCAAGTACTTTAAAAAAAATATTTTTCGATTTTGCCTCAAGAAAGATAAACTTTTCAGCAAGGTGTGGAATTATTATTTTCGTTAGGATGTGGTGACCGTGAAAATACTAAAAGTACCAATGAAGAAAAGTATGAAGAACCACGATTTAACTTACTTTACTACTTTTATCATGAACTAATTTACCAGTGTTGATGATGGAATGATAGAGTACGCTCAGAAAGGTTATGATAAACAATTTGTTTAGTCTATCCATCATGCGTTAATCTATGTGGTTGGAGAGTATACATTTAATGAATACCATGCAATTATATTAGCCGTAGCATTACCTTACAATGAAATTAGTCAAGATCAATTTTTTAAAGTGTATGTTTTCCGCCCAACAATCATAGAATATAAACGAGTTGAGTTAGAAAGAAGAACGTAGATTTAATTTATAAAATGATTAATAGAAAATTAATTAAACGAAATCTAAACGTTGTTCTTTCATATGCACAAAACGCGAAGAAATTCAAAATAAATTGAATTTAACTATGCTTGTTTACATGAAAATAAGAATTATCTTAATTGTTATCATTTGCTAAGCGTACAAAAATCTTCCGTTTTTTAAAGACACTAATGTAGCTTAACATAATTTGGCAGTCAATAGAGCACGGCGGAATTTTAACAGTGAGGGATCAAACGAAATAAGATTTATTTGTTTTGATAAGTAAGGATATGGATTGGAGTTATTAGGTTAAGTCTGCAAACCAGATTTTTATCAGTTATATCTACAGCCGCGCAACAGGGTATTGTTTAAACACTTTCTGATCGCGCGGGTGTAGATTCAAAATTTTTAAAACTAGTTTATTTATTTAATGGAAACTCCTATCGCATTTTACTTAAACAGTTTTAATGTGTAGATAGACAAACTACAGTGGCTCGTAATGATTTAAAATAATGTTATGCATTGGAGTTTGATCTTCGTCAGTTACTTTTCCGCCCTGGTCTTATCATAAATGTGAAGGGTTCGAACCTGATTTGAATAATTCATTTCAGCGAGTTGGCTCATCCTTATGTGCAGAGACAATTGCGAATTGGATATGTTGCATTTCGCACAAGGAGCAGTAGCAGGCGAGCATTTACCTCATAATTCGGGGTAAAGTTACATTACAAATTATTGATAAAGATATAATTAGAAACATTAACAGATATGTTTATCCGAAAGCTAGTTTAGTTAACTAACTCGGCAAGGCTTGAACGATTCGATGATTTTAAATTCATATTAGAAAAATTAAAATCCATCAGGCCTTGTGAAGGCATATTGGATAAACAAGATGAATATAGTTTTAAATAATAATTATTTTGAAGTTTACTGACAGATTTATGATCTATTTGACACTCCAAATTTTGTCATACTTTTCTACCAATATTTTGTAGGAAAAGCGGCATTTTCAACTTCGGTGATTTCATTTGTCAAATTAATAAAAAATATTTCATAATTGCCTTTCATTTAGTGAATTAAATTTTGGTAGCTTTGATTTCAAATTCCAAACAAATATCATTGCATTTGCTAAATAATCCTTTTTTCATTGTTTATATTGAAAACTCTGCTTCAGAGTGAGGTCCTTATTTCAATACCTTCAATGATTACTTATTTGATAATTGACTAAAACTAACTATGATCACAAAACAAACTGTTACTGCTAAAGCTCTTGTATTTACATCGGCTGTATGTTCTGTGTCATATTTAGAGAATTCATAGTCAGAGATTTCACACATTCCAAATTAAGTAAAGGCAAAATGTACTAGTTATTTGTGCAAAATTATTGCACGGATAACAACGTGTTTCTATCTATGGCGAGCATCAAATGAAGTATAAATAATCAAATACAATGTATTGACTATGGTAAACATGAATAGAAACAGAAATATGATTAAAATTTTCCTCTGAACGAACTCTGTAGCAGTAAAAATCATTGAATATTTAGGAGGAGATAAAAATGGTATTAATATAGTTGGCCCACTTGAGATAAAAACCAATCTAATTTAATTCAAAAGGACAAACTAAAAAACTACATTCAGTCGCAAACATTGACGCGTTTTGAACTTCAATGCGCGTCATCAGTGTACTGACTGTCCAGGTTTACCATGCCATGGATATATATATATATATATATATATATATGATATATATATATATGATATATATGATATAACTATATGATATATATATATATATATATATGATATAGAAAATAAGATATGCGTCTCTGAGGAATATTTATATAAGTGATAACAATTCTTCTTTATCGATTTCCATCGCGATTTTAACAATTTACTGCCATTATGAAGAGCTTTTCATGAAGACTGTAGGATTAATATTTTGAAACAGCAGCCTTCATTTAAACAAAACGTTAAACAAGGAATAAATCAATGAAAAGACTGTTAAAAATAAATTTTCAGAACCAAATCAACAGTTGTTAAGAAGGCTAAATATTTTTTGCACTGAAAAAGCTTTCTTTGACTTTCAGCTTCTTATGATCCGGTTAGGTCACACATTCGTAAATATGCCGTTCAAGAAATCATCGTCATTAATAAAATGTTAAAATTCATTCTACGCCTACATTCAAACGGTACGTTTATGTCAAGATTTATTGTTTATTCTGCTTCAATTCAACTGCCGCATAAATGCAATTATTTCATGAACATGCTCAGCCCACAATTTCATTTACTCTCATGAGCAAAACGTACCCGTTCGCATGATATATATATATATATATATATAAGCCAGTCGTATTTAAATAATCGATCCATTACATTTTAATGCTGGGTTTGTTTGTATTTATAATGAAATATAAATATAATTATTATTCATCTAATCACAACTTTAGGTTTAGTTTTCTCCGTTGAAGGCCGGCATTTTTATTCGCAGTAGTGGCTTATAAAATTTAAAAAAACTTACAGAATAAAACAAATTAAAAAAATTTTGATATTAAAATACTTTCTATCAGATTAATATATACATACGTAAATATATATATATATATATATATATATATATATATATATATATATATATAAAACAAATAAAAAGGTGGTAATTAAAATACTCTATAATTCATATATACATACGTAAATGTATATATATATATATATAAATATATATATATATATATATATAATGAAGACGAAAGCGGTCGACTAGATGAATCGTCTCTTCTACCTTACATAATGCATTTGTATACACTGACAAATGCATATTTAATGACATATGTTTATAACAAGATCGCGTCAATGATTTATATAACCATATTGCTTACTTAACTAATAAACTGAAACTGTAGATTTAATATTTTTTGTCAGCTATTAATAAATTTATGTCTAAATAAAGTTTTTTTGTCTAAGAAATATTATAGATCATTATCATGTCGCTACTTAACAAAGTAAATTTAGACGAAAAGCATGAATGATTAAAACTTATAGAAAATAAAGAAGACAAAATAACCTGATAACTAAAAGAATTAAAGAAAAGATGAGTGCCAGTTATAGAGAATTATTTACAATAGGAAAACCATAAATATTTCTTTAAATATCGAGTTGCCAATCTCAAGTCGAATTTTTAACGTGCTAAGTAAAGCTAACAGAATCTCTATAAGGGAATAGCAAAAAAGTCGAATAATGTTTTGAAAATCATGAAGAATAAATGTGAATATAATTAAAAGTAGCAAATTTATCTGACGAGAAAGGAATATAGAATATTACTTCTGTAAGTCAATTAATCTCAAAAGACAACTTAATGTGTTTCTTTAACATGTTTAATTTTTAATTAGTAGGAAAATATAATTGCTGGAAATTACCATGTTCGAAATTTCTATTCAGTGTTATTTTAACAAATCCTCTCTATGTTATATTTAATTGCTAGTGTATATTCCTTTGTCAATACTTTATTTTGCAGTGAAGCTATATATTTTTCAACCGCTAAAAAAATTATAAATGATATTTAGTAATTTTTTTATTCGAACTCTGCTATGATAAATTTATAAACCTGTTTTTCTATTTAATCTAAATTTATATCTGAATTTTTTCCAGTAATTCATTTGTCAATGTAGATTAGAAGTGTTTCTCTACATTATAAAATGTCTGTATTAAATCATACTTGTAAATAATTTTACAGAATGTTTAAAAATTGAATTTCATTAACAACACACGTAAATTATACTTAAAAGTATTTGTGCTAATTTTCTTGATTTATAATTTATTCACAATTTTGCTAACACTCATTTAATACTAATGTATCAAAGTGATTTTGTCAAATTTTGTTATATTCTGAATTTCATGTTTCTCATTTTGTTATTTTTGCTTTTTTCGAAACAAAAAGAAAAAAATAGAACACTGTTTTAGTTTGTGGTATAATACAAATCAAAATTAAAAGCGATTCAAATTTTAACAGAATATTATATTTCGAGATCTTACTGCCACGATTGCATTCCATAGTGTCAAAAGTATTTTATTGGGCGGAATTTTTATAAAATTGAATACAGTGGTACAAAATGAAGTGCCAGATAATGTCATGTATATAATAAATATGCCTTGTGCCTTTTATCAAATGTCTAATTTTAAATTTAAATTACTTTCATTAATAGTGAAAAAATTATCAGAAATTCATATTACGACAAGAATGAAATCAATTTTTAATTAAACTTTGAGGATACACTCATATTTATATTCTTCATTATATATGTTATTTGACACCAATTCACCCAAGAATTTGAAACAAGAAACTGCATTGCGTCCAAATCATTTAAGAATAATGCTTTTGAAAGAGAGATACCAAAAATGATGCATCTTTTCGTTATCTTGAGAGAAGGTAATTGATCAACATCAATCGACTCCACTCAATGTTAAACTTCCTGACGCTGATTATCTCAAATGGAAAATGTCTATATTAAATTACATAAATTCGTCACAAACGTCCAATTTTGCCATCTCCGAAATACATTTTAAATATTAGCAAATTACCTGAGGTAAAATATTTCATGAATTAAATATATAAGAAACGAGGCAAAGATAACTATCGAATTTTCTCACAACAGATGGAGTAATGGACAAAAATCCGACTTGTTATGAGTCGAATGATGCATTGACAACTGATTTAAATATTCATCAACTCCCTCTTCCAGTTGAAATAATTTTTGTACAGGACCGTAATATATAAAAATATAATTTTGGCATCGAAGAAAATAGGTGCCTGAGATTACAAGAATACATGGCTCGAGCAAAAATATTTTTAACTGTTTTTCTTACATTAGCCTATATTAAACATGCCAGCCAATTTGATTTTGATTCAATTTAGAAACGGTATATTTAAAGAAGCATCAAATCCATATAGAGGAAATATAGAAATATGTATCTTTCGACAAAACTTTTCAAGCAATCACCATCTTAATTGGGCGGCTTACAAATTTTTAGTAATATGAATGCAATAGGAATAAGAAAAGTGGGTAGATGTCCATAAAAATTTAAAAGTTTTATTCAAGTTGACTGTTGTTAGAGCGCCATTAATAGAGTCATGGCAATGAATAAAACTCAAATTTGATTTTCAATTAAATTTCGTTACTTTTTCTTTTAATCAATAGTTTTAAATTAAATCTTCGAAAACAAGTGTCTCATATAATAGAAATCATTTGCTATACTATGACATATTCTTCAAAATAAGTATTGTAGATCACTTGACACTATGAGACTAGAAATAAAGTCGTGACATATCTGAACAAAAAGAGTGGAAAACCTTGCTCCAGCGTCATTTTCAGACTAGCAGCTGATAGAAGGCTTGAAAATGAAGGGACAAGTGAGAAACCACCAATCAAGGCCAAAAATCGGAGAACCAGAAAATGTACAGTATTCAAATTGTAGTGTTGCTAATTACGATATTTAGTTTCTGTAAATTCTTAAAGTTATTCATATTGATCGATAATTCATTTTCTTGATTTTCAGCTTTATTTCTCATTGATAAATGTGAAGTGTAATTATTTATGAGTTCGTCTAGAGATTGAAAGTTAATTTCTTGTTAGTTTGGAATGTTAATGAGTTGAAAGCATTGATAACAAAATCGCATAAAAAATTTGTTCCAATAGCATAGTTTGTTCATAGAAGAAAGACAAAGCATTTTATAGCCAAGGTGGCTCAGATAAAAATCAATTAAATGCAACGATTTGTAATGTTAACATGCAATTCTTGCAATAAACTTCAATGTTAAATACAACTTAAAGATCATTTAATGAATATTAGACACATTTGATCTGGTAACTTCATAAACTTGTAAGTAAGCACTTCGGAATTATACCACATTTAATCATTTGATTAATAAAACTGCGCGGCTATATTGAGCAACTTCATGATAAATGAATAAGATTAACAATCGTTCCATGGAAATTTTCTTTTGTTTTTTTATTTAATTGTCATAATGAACTGCAAAAGTTTGCTGGGTCCCAATTCATGGTATCATGGTCTTCTCTGATTTGTTCCGGATAGACTTACGAATTTGCTTATTTATTTGTCAAAAAAGTGCCATTTATGTACTGTATAGTGTACTATATATATATATATATATATATATATATATATATATATATATATATATATATATATGTATATATATATATATCCTTTATTTACAATTCACAACTTAGTTGTAAACTACTCAATTAAAACAAATTTACATATGTTAGATCAATAATTTTTATTTCATAGAATATATATCTGCATTTGAAGCAATCACCTGAGAATACGAAAGCGCATTACAGGGCCAAACTAAGTGAACTACGACTTAGACGAGCAGCTTAAGAAGAAATATAATGAACAACTGGGACCGCAAGATGAAATTTTAACAAACAATTTTTTCGACATCATAATTAATATGGTTTATCATTTCATTCCAAAAGTGCATATAATTAATGAACCCTAAACCTCTTGTAGAATCATAAAACGCATGGATTAAGTACGACCTAAAAATGTTTTGTAAATATATTTTTTTATATGTAAATATATAAAATAATTAATGTACAGGTGCTAAACCTGCAAAAGTTTATGATTCTTGATTACATAGAAATTGTGTGGCGGACATTGCCAGGTGAGAGACGCAAATCTAATTTTATTTTCCTTATATGTGCATTATGGTTTGATCAACGCTAGTATATTCGACGTCTTGCTCTGATAAGATTCATAGATTGTCGAAGTGCGGAAGTAAGGATGACCAATGTTAGATTTGCTATGTTTTTGTATTAGTGTTTATTTCAAGTTCGCAAACTTGATTTTAAATATTTTTTTCGCCACCCACGCCATCAGTAATTGTTTAATTATATAACGTATACAAATGTTGCGAAAGATGCAGAAATTGAGTGTTCGTGACTGCATATAAATGTTGCAACCGACATTTCCAGTCAAATACAACTCACGTGGTACTACAAGAGGTGTGAGCCGCATATCTAATTTTGCTTTCCATATATATGCATTGAGGTTTGATTCTTGCTGGCCCGTTTTCCGTCGAACTCTGATGATGATTACAAAAGGTCGATCTGCGTCAGTGCGTGCGATTAGAGGTAGTTTTGAAGTTTTTTCGACGACTGGTTTCATACAATGGGGTTGGCATTTAGTTTAAGCCCGCAAACCTGGTATAATAAATTGGTTTAACACCCACGCAATCAATGTTTGTTTGAGCCGACGAGAAATTGCCATTTTTAATTGCTGGTGTGTCTAATTAAAAATCCATGTTAAAAAGCAATCTACTAAATCAGGCGGCATAAATATCTTTGAATCAGATATTTGATGGTAAAAAAATTTTCAACATACAATGGGGAACAATAACTTCTTTCTCTTCAAATGTCCAATGGGATTATAACAGCAAAAACGTAAGATCGATATCACTGATGCAATAAAATAAAACAAAATCATGTAAAGATTTTTGGTTAAAACAGCTTCTAGAATTAAGAAATATATGAAAATCATTTAAAGGGTTCTCCAAAGGTAAAATGGGAATATTATTTAGGAAATTCACTGAGTGGAAAAGGAAAACAGTCAACATTTTAACAACTACTACATAGTTTAAAAGAAACATGTTGCAGGACTACATAGTTTCAACGCATTGGAACACTTAATCTGAGGTAAAACGGTTATTTTGATATTAATAAATAACCTATTATCAATACAGACTTTTTGAACGTATGGAAATTTGTGTTTAATAAACATAAACTTGTTATGTGAATAAATGCGTAAAGTGTGACTGCAGATAAAAGACTACAGCGGCACATCAGTGCCGAACATAAAATGCCATTCTTTTAATAAGCTGTGGCTAGGTTTAAATTTACTAAAATAAGCTCTGCTGCATAGGTTCCGGGTAAAAATTAAATCAACAAATGGCTATTTATTAAAAAGCAATATTGTATGTAAATAGGTTTGCTTAACAATAAATCTAATTCTGTTAATGAAAAACTCTTATTTGGCTTCGGTAATTTGTGAAAAATATGGGCGCGATTAAAAAGACGATGTTTGCCGTTATAAAGTTATGAAGTTCAACAAAACAAGTTATGTTTCGACAAGGCATGAACACGCACATTCGATTGAAACGTTCAAGTTTAGTTAATATTTTCCCTAATGTTATATTAATGAATCGATATTAATCAAAATTTATTTCACTCGTGTATGTTAACATCCTGAGGAGAACCGAAAATGTGTCAGGTAAGTTGTGCACAACAATAGTTTATTTTGGCTACTGAAATAAATGCAAGTATCTATTAGGTGTTTGAAACCTAGTAACAAATTAGTTCAGCTGTGACCAGAAGGATAAACCAAAGGTAGCATGAACGGAAAGTATAATCTCATGCACATTCGTTTCGGGCTTACTGGCGACTCATCAGTAGGAACCGGTTTTACGCCCTTTAACCACTATATATTTGGGTGAAGAATGTGGGATAATAGGAATGTTGTTTCTTCGTTTCTCAATGCAAATATATTTTAAATGTTAAAGCGGAATTTGATCAACGTCATGCGTTATTTGAAGCAAAATATGTCACTAAAATAAAACACTTTCTTTTATGAAACTGGTTCTACTAAGGTTTGGCCACCATAACATCTAATGGTAGGGATAATTAATTTGCAGAAAGTATTTCTGCAAGATAGTTTTATTTTAATACCGCTATAGTGTTATAATATATTGAAACATGGAATAAATAATGATGACAGATCAGAAAATTCAGACATTAAATATTATTCAATTATAAAATAGCTTCAGTAAAATGAATTTAGAAGCAAAACCCAATGAAAGTGCGCTTTAAAATGACAAAGCGCCATTTTATGTTTATTTCACATAAAGATAACTGATTTTTTACCTTAGCCAAATATTGTTTAGTTTATACTGACGACATATACGCTTATGTATGCATATTAATTGGACCTGTGAAATAATATGCTTTCGAAATCTGGGTAATACACCATTTGATAAATTACATTAATGGGTTAAATTGGAAATTTTGGTCCTGCACTTCATTTAGCGAAATTTCTCTACTTATTTTTGGAGTATAGCCCTTTAAAACCAATAACTCTGTGAAACTTCCGTTTTTAATAAAAGTATGTCAAAGATAAAGAACTAAGCTTCATTCACAAGTTAAAGTAATTATTACAGATTTTCAAGGTTGAAATCGTCATTCATGACATTCTTCCCGATCAAAATGATCTTTGGGTGGAGAAAGTTAAATAAATTTCTTGTCTCTGATACATAGTCAAAACAGTCCCGTAATCTGTCGAATAATGCTTTTCTCATTAAAAAAAATTATTCGCTTATTTATTGGATAAATAAAATTTAATCTTTATATCATTTAATTACAGTAAAATATACATCGTCTAAATCCCTGCTGTTCATCCATATTTTAGCTTTTTTTAGCCTGCAACCCGTCGTGTTATGTCATTAACTGAGAAACTTCCAAATGCGTGCCTACGTGCAACGAACTGTAACCAAGCTGTCTTAAAATTTTAGAAACTTTTATCGACATTCCTTAGAAGGTCGCATTGCTTATCATAATAAAAAATTTGATGTCACTTTCAATTTTAGTTTTATTGAATTTTAACCTTTTCCTTTTGAATATTTCTTATTAAATTGTGCTTTCAAAAGGAAGGAAAATGCTTTACTCAGTTTGTTACGTATATTTTGTAAATAAATGTTCAATGTTAACTTTAGCAATGATGCAATTAGGTTTCATATTATAGCCTGAGGATTTCGCAACGCGGGAAAATTTTTGTTTACCAGAATATGTTATCGAATAGAGGCATGCTGTTCTTTCAAAGCTAGGTTCTTCAAATGAAAACTTGGCTTGAATTAAAGTGAAAATATCAATGAAAAACATAATAATTAACTTTACGTGAAGTCATTCGACGTATGCCTAAATGTCTGCAATGCTAAAATCGCGGCTAGAACATTTTATTGTTAAGTTTAAACATGTGTGGCCTATATAAATATGAAAATTGTTCCGAACAATCAGGCATTTATATCACGCGAAATATTTACACAAAGCAAATAAAGATAACATGTTATTAAGCGAACATTGATTGCGCGAATGGGGATAACAATTTCGTCCTTATTGGGAACTCATCATGTACTGGCCAGAATTTGCCGCGGACTGGGCTCGAACCTGGGCACGTCTGCTTCGGAATCTGGTGCTCTAAGCAGTGAGCCACTCTGCCACACACTAAACACTATTTTCATTTATATAAAAACTAATATTTCTTCGTTAGTCGGTTTGCTTTTGGGTGGAGCTCATATGGCATCAATTTAGGCCCAAAGATCCTATTAGTCATCTCCAATCTCTCATTATTAAATTGACACCACACTACAGTGGTATTAAAATGAACATTTATATAATTAAACAAACATTGGTTGCACGGGCAGTGATACAAATTTCTATAATCAAGGTTGTGAACTTGATATAAACACCTTACCCTTTAAGTACTCCAAATGTCGGTATAAACTAAGAATTATATAGTGTAGAAAAGGCAATTCATCCAATACACCGGTTTCGTCCTTATTGGGAACTCATCATGTACTGGCCAGAATTTGCCGTGGGCAGGACTCAAACCTGATAACACCAAAGTCGGAATCTGGTGTTCTAACCACCGTGTATGGTCGAGACCGGGAAATTGGATGAATTTCCTTTTCTTCACTATACAATTCTTAGTTTATACCGACAAATGTATGTATTGAATAGGTTAGGTGTTTATGTCAAGATCACAAACTTGATTAAAAAAATCGTTATCACCGCCCGCGCAATCAGTGTTCGTTTAATAATATAAATGTAAATTTCAATAACAATACCCAATGTAATATTGTGTCGGTTCAATAAAGAGAGATTTTGGATGGTTAGTATGAACTTTGGGTTTAAATGGATGCCATATGAGCTCATTTCAAAAGCATAAAGACTAATCGTGTTACATTTGTTAGTATATAACTGAATATTTTCTGTAATATGCGGCAGGGTGGCTCAGCGGTTAGAACACCAGATTCAGAAGCAGACGTGCCCAAGTTCGAGCCGAGTCGTGGCAAATACTGGCCAGTTCGTAATTAGTTCTCAATAAAGGCGAAACCGATCTACTGGATCAATTGCCTTTTCTGCACTATACAATTCTTAGTATATACTGAAAATGTATGTACTTAATGTGTAAGGTCTTTATATCACTATCTTAACCTTGATTATAGAAATATTGAAATCAGTTTCTTTGACTAGATCAGGTGTGAATTGGTTTATGTTTTCTACACCAAGGTCAACTTTCTTATCAAGATGATGGCTATTCGCTTGCAGTCTTTATGTCTATATAATATTATGTAGTTTCTGTAAAATAATACGCTGAAAAATATAGTGAAAATATTTGAAATGATTTATGCTACGTAATATCAGTATTATAATTGTATAGCTAATACTGTTACTGCTGCTACTACTACAACTAATACCAAAAGCTCATCTATTACTACTGCTACTGCTACTAAAACTTTTACTCCTGCAACCATTACTACTACTACTACTACCACTACTAATAGAACTACTACTACTACCACTTTAATTAATACTAATACTAATAATGCTTCTGCTTTTATTAGCAATGTTAGTCTTGCTACAAGTACAACTAATACTACTAATGATTAAAAGAAGTAATAATAATAGTAATAGTTTTAGTACTACTAAAACTACTACTAATAGTAATTCTGTTTCTTCAACAACTCCTCTTACTACGTGGTTGAGGTTGGAGGCACTGCCTTAGTATAAGTTCCTCTACTAAACAGCATCACATGAGTTAACATACTGAAGTTTTACTGGCGCATAAACATGCCCTTCTTAGTTATATTTTTGCTATAATCAATACTTAGGTCGATAATTGATTGAGGTCAGGAGCAGGATGGGGACAGGCCTTTGAGTGTATTAGTTGAATTGTTAAAAAATGGTCTAGTTAGGAGCCAACATACCACCAATATAACACACAGGGACCTTACCATCATACCTAATGTAATATTTAGACTGAAATGAGGGAAATAATAGTAGGAATATATTTGAAATTTGAATGAATTTTTAAATTCATTATGCGAGATTATTTTTTGTACTGTAACAAAAATTTATTCAATTGCATCAGTGTAATAGTTAAAACGGGCTTAAAGCAACTCAGAATAATACTACCTACCCTGATACTCATAACTGTTGACTCGCTGTATTTTCTAAAATAAGGTATATGCAAAAAAGACATAATATCTGAAAAATTGCATTTATTAGGAAGTTCTGCTTTCAAGGAATTATTTACCATTCTACAGGTTATGCTCTGACATCAAAGAAGCATAAAGCAGTGTAAATTATAAATTAAGTTTCGTTACTTCTTATATTTAATAAAAGAGCAAAAATTGATTGCCTAAATGTAGGGAAAATGCACGAAAATACCATAATGGGAAATATGTTTAAATATGGGTAAATTATTTAGCATAATTTAGAATAAATATTCATATTCTGCAGATGTGGATAGAATTCTGCTACAAATAGGGAAATTGTTTAAATCGAGTTTCTAAGCCTTCTATTTACTCTAAGTTTATTGTTTTTAACTAATCGCAAAACATAGCATAACTGCCTTCAGTCAAATGAACTTATGTGATTAACACCAGACAGCAATGACATTTTGTCTAATAATGATTAAACTGAAAGGCTTATATAAAAAATTAAAAAAATCACTCATGTACAAGATGAGAAAGCAATATATGTTTTTTCTGTAATGTATATATGAATTGCAAATTTATCCTTACTGATAAATTAGTCATTGTATTCTGAAGATAATCATGGAGGACTGAAACGCTTCAAGTCGTGCGACGGACGGTTCTTTTGCTATGTAGTGTGGCCTTCATGATAAAATTGTAAAGGTCTTTATCTAAAGCTCACAAACTATTAGCATAATTGTTACTGCCACCCAAACAATAGATGATTGTTTAATTGTATAACATAAATTCATTAGGAAATATATGCAGGAATGTTATGTTACAAAGAAAATTTTGCTGCCGACATTTATTTTGAAGAGTGTAGTATGCAAATCAACCATGGGTAAAAGTCGCATATCTTATTTTCCTTAACTTATACTTGAATAGAAATGTGATCCTCATTAGTCATTGTTCCATCGCATTCTGTTGAGGAAAATGGAAAGCAAGACGTAAGCGCAAGGACGCATGATGGACGGTAGTTTGGCTACACTGGTATTGGTGTTTATCTCTCCCTCGCAAATTTTATTAATGTAATTGTTAAATCCAACTGTGCAACTAATTATTGTTTAAAAGGCGATTCAAATTCACCTTTGAGCATAAGACGTGGTTTAGTAAAGCACATCCTGAGTGATGTCCCTCAATGATCAAATTTGAGAATTTACCCGAATATTTCTAACTTACTTTAGTGCATTTAACTCTCGCGGGGTCATAAGTTGTTTCTTAAAGCGTATAAACTTTGTGTTTTGAAGATGTGTTACAAACTGTGCCCAGCTATTTTTATTAAGCATATATCTCAATCTTTGGTGAACTAAATTCCAGCCGAATTCTGTTTTTTATCCGAAGTTTCTTAAACGTTAGACATTCTCAAGAGATGGCGAATTAATAAAATGTAGTTTTTCATTTCCAAGTTGTTCTAACAACGAAGGTAAACAAGCGCCAACAGCCTTGAGTTATTGGCGTTTATGCGCAAGCAAACAAAACCACAACATACCGTTCCAGCAACAGCAACTCCAATACGTACAGGCCAAGATCTGACCTATTGTTGTAAGACTAAGTTTTAGTGCAATAGATGTGAATAGGGGTTCTAATAGTTAAATTAGTGAAAAGGCTTAAATTTAAATAGGATGAGAACCCGAGTTTATCATGAAAACGATTAATTAGATGTTATCGGGATATTAGGTGGAAACAGCAAGATTGCATTCTGACCAAAAATGTGCTCGGCTATGAATTTTTAAAAGCTGCATTAAACTTAGCAAATTCAAGGTGGCACCTTTCAAGTGTGAGGACTATAAGTTCCGTCAAGGTCAGAACAGAAATAGACCGGTATATAAGTCTCTTGTGGCAAAGTTCAGACAAAATTTCTCTTAGCGTAATCATTTGAAACTTTAAAACAATTTGGGCATATAATTTGAAAAAAATTAGAATCAAAAACCCATCGCCATAATTAGAGTTTCATGGGCCTAATTGCTGTTTAACTTAAACAATTAACGTGTGTATATCATAATTTGCCGCGTTTCAAAATTTCCTAGATATAAAAATTATTAATACTACCTCTTATCACAGTAATACTACTCCCAGCATAGTTAGTATTATTTCCGTGTTCAACAGTTGACGAGATACATTAAGTAATAAAAGGTATCAAGAGAACCAATAAAGATTCATAGTTTAGCAAGCAGTTATTTTGCGCCTCTACAGTATTCGTGTAAAAAGTTGGCTTTGTATATGAAAAAACGAAAAACAATTTTCAATTTTTACACTAGTCGATAATAACTTGATGGTCTAATCGAGTATCTAACGAACAAATAAATGAAATGCGAAATTAAAAGCGGGAAATACCAAGAAAGATGCGTAAGTCTAGTGATTCGTTTGCATGTAAAACATAAAGGTTAAGATAATAATATAATTATTATACACATTACGTATAACCAAAACAAATAGAGCTGTGTGTTATTCCGCTCATTTGTGAAAATGTTAATGTGAATCGTTTTTGCCTTAGCGAAAAATACTATTTGGTTACATTATTATTTAAATCAAGTTTGCAAGCTTGAGATAAACACCAATCGCACTATATGTATGTATATACATATATAATTTTTTCAGCATTGTGTAATTTATCACAAACAATTTGTGAATTAGAGGGGTTTTGTCCATACTGAATACTAGTCAAGTACTGTAGTCAACTTTACCGCATGTGTTCTCGAACATGGACTTCATTGATTTGTATTATACGACTCTATCCACCGCGCTACCCTTCTAAACATTACAATCAATTGGCTGTACTATGCTATATTTTTAAAATTATTCATTCCTTCAGTTGGTGTCTATGTGTCATTTATTGCGATCTAAAGATTCAGCAAGCCACCGCCAAAGTTTCATAATAATACAAAATGGTTAAATTAGACACGAATTGAAGATTGATAAAATTAACTATTCATTAATTGCATGTTTATTTCAAGCTTGCAAGCTTTATTTATATTAATGTTTTCATAAACCACGCAATCAATATTTGGTGAAAAGTTTACATGGCTATAATAATTGCGCATTTGGTGGTAGCATTTACGTTAACCTCCTGTGTATTAATGACATTCAGTGCATAAATAAATTGTCCAATTATGTCTGATTTTACTTTATCTTCATCCGTCTATAATTCTGAGTGAATCCAAAGACACTTATATATTAATCTACTAATTAATTTTATTTGGAACAACAGGAGTATTTTTCAATGAATACCGCTAAGTAGGTGTTAAAACGCTTATACAGAATGATTGTAGAATTTTGCTACCAAGTTTTTTTTTGATTTGCGTGTGTCTGACAATATTTTGTAAGTAATAGCATTCTATACACAATGTTTGCGTATCTGAAATTACTTAAAATTAAATTTTATTTAACATGACGTGGAGGTCAGCTAAACCACCCCGAGACACACCTACTTTCACGTTTCGAATTCCCGTGGTCATCATCCGAAAAGACTACAACAATCTGACCTAAGAGGTTCGAGCAAAAACCCATTTATAAGGTATAAAATTCAGCTATGTTATTCACATGTGGTCAGAAAAAGCGTGCTCAACTTTAATTCTTTTCAAATGCGAGCCTAAATAAAATTCACAGTACCCTGTCCATGTGCAAAAACAAAAAGAAATTTTTACAGATACAAGAAAACAGTCTTTACCATTATCTTATCAATCATCTACAAATAAACATCTCTTTATATATAAATTGACAGGCAAAACAATTTAGAAATATGTGAACATGGAGAGAGTGTGAAATAAAGGAAGCATCCAATCAATTGCGTGCATCACCTCCAGTTCAAGCTCAATGCCTGAACGTGTTTCTTCTGCTTTCATGACTCTGGCTGCAATTTTTTTATCCATAAGCCTTCTTATGTGGCTAGCTACATTTTGTTATTGCATTTAGTAATTATTTTAAATGCTACGTTTGGAGAACATACGTGAGATGTTCAACGTATGCGAGACTGCTAGAGGTGAGACCCGCATATCTAAATTTGATTTCCATATGTATTCAATGCGGTTTGATCCTCGATAGTCAGTTTGCCGTCCTAATCTGATGATGAACATGGAAGGTCGAAACGCGTCAGTGCGTTGCGGCTGGCGGTAGTTTTGTTATGTTGTTCGATGACTGGTTAAAACAATGGGATTGGTGTTTACTTCAAGCACGCAAACTTGATTTAAAGAATTGTTACCACCACCCGCGCAATCAATTATTGTTTAAATAGTATTGCCTATATATTTATATGTGGCGAAAGCTGCAAACAGTTAATGTTCGTGACTGCATAGAAATTATGCAGCCGACATTTCCAATCAAGTTCAATGTATGCGAGACTGCTAGAGGTGAGAGCCGCATATCTAAATTTGATTTCCATATATATTCATTGCGGTCTGATCCTCGATAGTCAGTTTGCTGTCGTACTCTGATGAGGATCATGGAAGGTCGAAACGCGTCAGTGTGTTGCGGCTGGCGGTAGTTTTGTTATGTTGTTCGACGACTGGTTAAATACAATGGGATTGGTGCTTACTTCAAGCTCGCAAACTTGATTTAAAGAAAAGTTCCAACGATGTGTTGCATAATTTCAGACGTGTATTCTCCATTTCATTTAAAAAGGCGTTTAAGTTACTATGTTCTCTCATTCCAGTATTTAACCATCTGATCGACAACTTGCGCATATATATTGGTAAATACTTTTTGATGTGGACATTAACGGCTGTTTATTTTTGATTGCTGGTAAAGGCAAGTATGTTACTCTAAATAAAACGCGTAGATTAGCTGCCTTAAATGTGCCTGTTAATGGTGTTTCAACATTATTTTGTGCTGTTTGAGAAACTGCATCCCCTAAAATGGAATGTTCACGTAGACATTATTTTCTGGTTCGTAATACGTTTGTCAGTCTACCTGAATATTCCATTTAAGGGCGATGCAGTTTCGCGAATTGCACAAAAGAATGTTGAAAAAACATTAACACGCACATTTAATGTAGCTAAACTACGCGTGTTATTTAGGGTAGCACACTTGTCTTTACCAGCAATCAAAAAGAAACAGCTGTTAATGTCGACATCAAATATTATTTACTAATATACATGCGCACGTTTTCGATCAACTTACGAAGAACGATCGACCAAATGGTTAATTATGCGAATGAGAGAACATTGTAACTTAAACGCATGTTTTAAATCAAATTGTGAATACACATCGTTTAAACATCACACGTATGTTCTCCAGACGTAGCATTTAAAATAATTATTAAATGCAACAACCAAAAGGGAGCTAGCCACATAAGAAGTCTTGTGGATAAACAAATTGCAGCCAGATTCATGAAAGCAGAAGTAGCATGTTCAGGCATAGAACTTGAACTGGAGGTAACGCACGCAATTGATTGGTTGTTTCCCTTATTTCACACTCTCTCCATGTTTACATATTTCTAAATTGTTTGCCTTTTAATTTATATATAAAGAGATATTCATTAGTAGATACATGAGAAGATAATGATAATGAAGCGTTTCTTGTGTCTGATAAAATTTCTTTTTGTTTTTGCACATGGGAAGGGTACTATGAATTTTAGTTTAATTGTTGCATAACAACGTGAAAATTTGAAATGTTGTTTTAATAGATACAAGAAAAATTTCTCTCATATTTTTCCTCAGGTACCCCCAATAGGTCAAATATTTATTGGAAAGCAAAGCAAGCAGAAAATTAAATCTGAGAGAGAGTGCGAAATTAGGGGAATCGACCAATCGTTTATATACATCATCTTTAGGTCAGGTGCAAATTCACGAATATGCTTTTTCTACCGGAAAAATCAGGCTGAAATTTGCATAACCACAGCTTTTCATATGCGGCTAACTCATTTTGTTATGATATTTGAAATATATTTGGAAGTGTTTCACAAATCGATTTGACACAGTCGTTACATTTTAAGTGTCCTTTTACTCTGATTGTTAATCGTTTGATCGATCGGCCCACATAAGTCGAACCAATAATTGATAAAACATATATCCATTTAATCTTATCTCGCAACTCAAAAGAACATATTTGCTATTCTTTAAATCAAGTTTGCGAGCTTGAAGTAAACACCAATCCCATTGTATTTAACCAGTCGTCGAACAACATAACAAAACTACCGCCAGTTATTTTGTTCGACGACTGGTTAAATACAATGGGATTGGTGTTTACTTGAAGTTCGCAAACTTGATTTAAAGAATTGTTACCACCACCCGCGCAACGAATTATTGTTTAATATATTTGCTAGTTTCTCGTTTCCAAATACGTTGTCATAAACATATGAAATAAAAAATTGGTATACATCTATTTGCGCAATGATGTCCTTCTTTCTGTGGATTTTACCGCATTTTTCTTGTGCCGGACAATTGATAGCACTCTTAGGTCGGTAAAATCTTGAATTTTGATCATTTTCAGGTGCTCTGATTTTTGGCCTCGATTGATGGGTTCTCACTTGTCCCTTCTTTTTTAAGCCTTCCATCAGCTGATTGTCTGAAAATGATGTTGGAACAAGATTTTCCATTGTTCTACTACTACTACTATTAATAAAATACTATTATCTATGCTGCTGCTTCTGATACGATTTATATTTCTACTGAAAATGCTACTACTACTTGCATTAAAACAAATACTACTTATACTTCTACTACTAATAGTACTATTACTATTATGCTACTTCTTCTTCTACTTCTACTACCACTGCTATCAATAATAATAATACTACTATTACTTCTGCAATAATACTACAACTACTAATGCTACTACAACTAATACTACTACTACTACTACTACACCTACTATTAAAACTACTGCTACTACTGCTATAACAGCTTCTTCTAATACCACTGATACTTATACTCTTTCGACTATTACATTATTATTATTTTCATATTAATACTTCTATTAATTCTTTTGAAATGCGAGCTTTAATAAAATTCATTGTACCCTTCCTGTGTGCAAAAACAAAAAGAAATTTTATCAGATATAAGAAAATTTTCTTTCTCATGGTCTTCTCAAATATCTACTCATGAACATATCTTTATATATAAATTGGAAAGCAAAACAAGATAGAAATATGTGAACAAAGAGAGTGTGAAAAATAGAAACCAATCAAATTGCGTGCGTCACATCCAGTTCAAGCTCAATGCTTGTACGTGCTTCTTCTGCTTACATAAATCCGGCTGCAATTTGTTTATCCATAAGGCTTCGTATGTGGCTAGCTCCCTTTTGTTTCTGCATTTAGTAATTACTTTGAATGCTACGTCTGGAGAACATACGTGCGTTTTTTCGATGATGTGTTGCGCAATAGCAGACGTGTATTCACCATTTGATTTAAAACAGGCGTTCAAGTTGCAATGTTCTCTCATTCGAGTAATTAACCGTCTGGTCGATCGGCCTACGTAAGTTGATCGACAACTTGCGCATGTATATTGGTAAATAATATTTGATATCGACATTAACGGCTGTTTCTCTTTGATTGCTGGTAAAGGCAAGTGTGTTACCCTAAATAACACTCGTAGTTTGGCTGCATTAAATGTGCGTGTCAATGCTGCTTCAACTTTCTTTTGTGCCATTCGGGAAACTGCATCCCCCTTAAATGGGATGTTTAGGTAGACGGTTTTCTTTTCTGGCCCATAATACGTCTGTTTCTGATTAACTCCCCTTTTAATAATTGATTCAATTAATTGTCTGGGATAGCCATTAGACATTAAGTCATTAATTGCTTTATTATATTCGTTTTCTTTAGAATCTTGACTAACCAACCTGTCAATTCTTCAAAAGCAACAACGAACTGTTGCTAATTTAAATTGAAATGGCACAAAACTGCTGTAATGCAAAGACTGTGCAGACCATGTTGGTTTATGGTAAATTGTTCTGTTTAATTTACCATTAGTTTCTTTCTTTAATAGTACATCTAGGAAAGGCAGACAGTCATCTTTCTCGTGCTCTGACGTGAAGCCGATATTCTTATGTGCTTTGTTGAAACTTTGAAGCAATGTTCGTGATTGCGACCTGTTCTTAAGTACAAGAAATATATCATCCACGTACCGTATATATTGAGCACATTTACTTATGTCACTCTTTAATGATGTATTTTCTAGGTGCCCTAGAAAAATCTCAGCCAACACTGGAGATAAGGGGCTTCCCATTGCGACACCATCAGTCTGTTTGTAGATGTTTCCATTAAAACGAAATCGTACGTTTTTCGTGCATAATAAGATAAGCTTGCGTAGAGTGTGACCTGGCACCGGTGATGGTAATATATCGTGTTCTACCACAATATATCGTAAGCTAGCCACATACGAAGCCTTATGGATAAACAAATTGCAGCCGGATTTATGTAAGCAGAAGAAGCACGTACAAGCATTGAGCTTGAACTGGATGTGACGCACGCAATTTGATTGGTTTCTATTTTTCACACTCTCTTTGTTCACATATTTCTATCTTGTTTTGCTTTCCAATTTATATATAAAGATATGTTCATGAGTAGATATTTCAGAAGACCATGAGAAAGAAAATTTTCTTATATCTGATAAAATTTCTTTTTGTTTTTGCACACAGGAAGGGTACAATGAATTTTATTAAAGCTCGCATTTCAAAAGAATCTTTCAGAAAACTAGATGAACTAGTGACGTTAAAGTGTAGAGCGCAAAGAACGTCATTGTGGAAAAAACATTATTATCAGTGTATTAAACAATTAGCGGTTCCCAGGTGATTTGGTACGCAGTTTACGAAAGTCAAAACTACGAGTCAACCGAAGAAATCTTACAAGGTTGGCGTATTCTAAAATTGAGCAGTTGAAGGAAGATGAAGCAGTGCTACAGGCAAGAATTGGGTGTGTATCTTGTGTATTAGATGAACTAAGTCTTTTAGGAAGAATGAAATTTTTGATGTTTTTGCCGACAGTTATGAGGAAAGATAAAGCAAGAATTTTGAACAAATTGGAAAAAGATGTAAAACCTGGAGTTTTGTGTGATTTAATACCGACCGATCTTGATAAGCGTGTGCTTAACTTATCAAAAGTGCCAATCGATCAGCTAACAATGGAGGCACTATCGATGGGCCGAAATTATGGAATACATCCTTCTAATAAATGCGATGTTGATTTTGAGGCAGCATTTGAATTGTTATTTGAACAAACAGCTGACTTGGAGCCTACCAGTATTGATTATAAAAATTGGTTCGAGGCTACACTAGTTGATCAGGCTTCACACCTGAAATCGTCTAAATGCGCAGAGCAGCATGCGTTGACAAAGCAGCATCTAAATGCACTTAGAAATATCAGCAGAAATGCAGACATCAAAATACTACGCGCTGATAAAGGAAAGAGCGCAGTTATAATGGACAAATCTGACTACGTACAAAAGATGGAAAACGTGTTAAATGACAATACAAAATTCACACATCTAGACTATAAATCAGATGAAATAGACAAGGTGGAGCGCAAAGTAATTAATGAAATTAAGATTTTGACAGATGCCGGTTTTATTGATGAGGCCACTGCACAGAAGCTCAAGCCAGTTGGATCATCTACACCAATAATGTACGGATTACCAAAAACACACAAAAGAGGTCAATGGTAAATTCTCCGATTCATGCACTAGCTAAATGGCTAGTTCGTTTACTTGAACCATTACATAAACTACTAGGTAATCATTCGGTTGCCGATTCGCTTGAGTTTGTAAACAAAATTCAAGATATAAATGTTAAAAACAAGATTATGGTATCTTTTGATGTTACGTCTTTGTTTACAAATGTTCCAATTGATGAAACCATTGACATTATAGTCAAAGCGGTAGAACACGATATATTATCCATCGCCGGTGCCAGGTCAAACTCTACGCAAGCTTATCTTATTATGCCCGAAAGACGTACGATTTCGTTTTAATGGAAACATCTACAAACAGACTGATGGTGTCGCAATGGGAAGCCCCTTATCTCCAGTGTTGGCTGAGATTTTTCTAGGGCACCTAGAAAATACATCATTAAAGAGTGACATAAGTAAATGTGCTCAATATATACGGTACGTGGATGATATATTTCTTGTACTTAAGAACAGGTCGCAATCACGAACACTGCTTCAAAGTTTCAACAAAGCACATAAGAATATCGGCTTCACGTCAGAGCACGAGAAAGATGACTGTCTGCCTTTCCTAGATGTACTATTGAAGAAAGAAACTAATGGTAAATTAAACAGAACAATTTACCATAAGCCAACATGGTCTGCACAGTATTTGCATTACAGCAGTTTTGTACCATTTCAATATAAATTATCAACAGTTCGTGGTTGCTTTTCAAGAATTGACAGGTTGGTTAGTCAAGATTCTAGAGAAAATGAATATAATAAAGCAATTAACGATTTAATGTCTAATGGCTATCAATTATTAAAATGGGAGTTAACCAGAAACAGACGTATTATGGGCCAGAAAAGAAAACAGTCTACCTAAACATCCCATTTAAGGCGGATGCAGTTTCCCGAATGGCACAAAAGAAAGTTGAAGCAGCATTGACACGCACATTTAATGCAGCCAAACTACGAGTGTTATTTAGGGTAACACACTTGCCTTTACCAGCAATCAAAGAGAAACAGCTGTTAATGTCGATATCAAATATTATTTACCAATATACATGCGCAAGTTGTCGATCAACTTACGTAGGCCGATCGATCAGACGGCTAATTACTCGAATGAGAGAACATTGCAACTTAAACGCCTGTTTAAAATCAAATGGTGATTACACGTCTGCTATTGCGCAACACATCATCGAAACAACGCACGTTTGTTATCCAGACGTAGCATTCAAAGTAATTACTAAATGCAAAAACAAAAGGGAGCTAGCCACATACGATGCCTTATGGATAAACAAATTGCAGCCGGATTTATGTAAGCAGAAGAAGCACGTACAAGCATTGAGCTTGAAACTGGATGTGACGCACGCAATTTGATTGGTTTCTATTTTTCACACTCGCTTTGTTCACATATTTATATCTTGTTTTGCTCTCCAATTTATATATAAAGATATGTTCATGAGTAGATATTTGAGAAGACCATGAGAAAGAAAATTTTCTTATATCTGATAAAATTTCTTTTTGTTTCTGCACACAGGAAGGGTGCAATGGACTTGTATTAATATTATTATTCCTATTATTCATTTATTATAATTTATTTTAATATAATTACATTATTAATTAATTGAATAAAATTAATAGCGAACACGAGTTATGTCACTCTAAACAAATATGGAGTATTCCCCCGTTAATTTTAACTTAAGTTTAAGTAAGATGACACTAAAATTAAAATATCTTTGGATTAATTAATTTATTTATACTTGGAATGTGTTTTATAGAGAGTTTACACCAAATTACTAACCTTGTTTCAACTTTTTTAGAAATAATACTGCTTTTATACTCAGGATTAACAAAATTTTATGTGCAACCCGAGTTAATTAAATTCGGCTTTAGTTTTTCGATGTAAATTCGTATTATTATGCAGTCATTAGGTTTAGTATAAAATACTAGTTATTTAACGTTCGCAGAATTTTCTCTATATAATTTCCTTAGGGAAACGAATCTAAAAAGCCCTTGTTTGTGCTTTCCTGATTACAGCCTCGAAATGTTGCATTGCTTCCAAGGTTTCATCTGCAATTATCGATACTCCAGCGTGTTTTATTACAAGAAATCTGTTATTGGTGTGATAAAAATGCAAACAAGTTAACATTTAAATACATTGGTCGGAACTCCAGTTATGACCGGATTTTATCAGGTTGGTAAGATATTCATTGTCGATTGGGAAGATGAGATTGAAGACTCAAAATTAGGTAATTGTTCGAGAAAAGGATATTGTAACAAATTTCCTGTAACATAGATATGGCTGTTCAGTATAAGGCATTAATTATGAATTATTGTAGAGCTCAGCAAAAATTAACGATAAAGTTTATAGTAACCGAAAGAGACATTTTTAAATGAAAATCTATAATTAAAGTAAAGTGGTAGAAAGTAATTTAATAATAAACTATTCTGAAGGACAATTTAATATTGACTAAATTGGCTCAACAACAAGAATAGAAAAAAATCATCCACTTAGGCAACCAACAAATTAAGGAATAAGCTAGGAGATCTGAAATATTTATAAATGAAGTAGCGCATTACACATTTATCGTTGTGCAACTAGAGAACACTTATTTCGAAGGGGGAGATTGTGAAATGAATTTTGTAATGACATTTATCGAAAGTATTGAAGCCCTGATTATTCATCAGTCTGGCCGAATGAATTGTGCATTAGTAGGTGTTATCTATAAGATTGCTGAAATAAAATCGATGAAAAAATTGGGTCACACGAAAAAATTAAAAAGAATCAAAACTGATTAAAGTATATCATAACGAAATGACAGTTACAAAGCCTTTTGCGGATCTGTGGAGGACCTGAGTTAATAAAATTGCCACCAAGATAATTATGAAGTACAATTAAACAATAATTAATTGCGTGGGTGGTGGTAACTATTCTTTAAATCAAGTTTGCGTACTTGAAGTAACTACAATTCATTTACGGTCTGTTCTTGAATTCTGGAATAACGCATCTTCGATGCGGTGCTGATTTTCCATGATCATCATCAAAGTACGACGGCAAACTGACTAGCGAGGATCAAACCGCAGTGCACCACCAGCGCAATCAATTACTGTTTAAAAGTATTGTCTACATAATTGTATGGCGAAAGCTACAAAATCTAATGTATTTTAATGCATAAAATTGTGCAGCCGACATTTCCAGTCACGTAAAATATATGCAGGACTACTAGATGTGAGAGACGCAAATTTCATTTTTCTTTCCATATATATGCAATGCGGTTTGATCCTCAATAGTCAGTTTTCGGTCGTACTCTAATGATGATGATCATGGAAGGTCGAAACGCATCAGTGCATTGCGACTGGCGGTAGTTTTGTTATGTTGCTCGACGACTGGTTAAATACAATGGGATTGGTGTTTACTTCAAGCACGCAAACATGATTTAAAGAATAATTATGAAGTAGTTGGTGTAGCATACCGAAATAAATTGGAATGCTAACGCGTTAAAGCATAGGAAACGGGGTTAAAAAGCAATGTTGTCTATCACCCGGGCCTGCGTAAATTTGACAGTATGCTTTTAGTAGTTTAAGAAATAAATATAATGTCTATGTCTAAGATTTTTGAGTAATTAATTTGTATAGTGCGAATTGAATTTACGTCAGATTTCTTTAAATTGTTAACTAACGCAAATAATGTGCGTTCGGTTAGCAATTGACATGACGTGTATCGGTGAAGCCAAACTACTTGCCGACAGTCTAATGATATCTTGCTATAAAATTCTCATAAATGCCTCACAAGCGACCAAAAATTCCTCTGAATGTGTACAGTTGAATAAATCGATAAACTCATCATATTGACGCACATTAAAGTTACGGCGACATTCATTATTGATTTTTTAATGTAAAAAATGAATGGCGTTTTATTTTTGTAAAGGATATCTCTTCTGAAGTGGATATTCAAGAAGAATGGATGACGCATACATCTAATAACCTTAATATTCTATATTGCCACGGGAAACGCTTTTCATGCATTGGTGGCATACAAAGTCACGTAAGGAAGTCAAAAAAGTTAATATAATAGTATAAATCAATCAATTTCTAATCGCAAATTTCCTTCTCCCATAGACGATGATGATGAGATTGCCGGCGTTTCTTAATTAAATCATCAAAAGTATTTATTGACGTTTACATTTTTAAATAATGCTTTAACTGTCAAAATTGGATGTGCGTTTGGTTACGTCCACGAGTTAAGTATAAAGTAATGAGCGCAAGCTTTATATGATCCGATAGCATTCCACATCAAGAGTAACGGGGATTCCGAGCAAGTTTTCGAATGTCGGATGAGCTCGTCATAAAAAGATCTCATTAGTTCCTATCGAACATCATCTAGTTTTTATGAAGTAACGGTCTCTTCCTAAGAGAAATCGATGGGCCTTTTATACTGGTGTACTGGGCAGTATATGATACTCCTATTTGCCGTTTTGAAGGTTAAACAATGACTAATCTTTGCGTACTCCGAGATATTAGAAAGGAATTTAGGAATTGTAAATCTATACATTTGCATGTCCAAAATATTTGCTCAAAGCCTGCCATTAGGTCAGCTATGTTATAGTTTGCGAAATACATTATTTTTACATACTTTCAAAGTATATACGGGCCAAAGTTTTATTCTAAATATTAGCTAGCATGTAATGAGCAAATTTGCATAGGGTACCTTAATTAAAAGTAGGGATTCAACAAACCAATGTATGCATAGTGTCAATCGTGGTCTATAAAAAAATAACTATAAATAAAATTCATTTGAGTGAACATTGAAACCTCACGCAGTTAAATAACAATGGATTACTTTGATGGTGATAACATTTAAAAAAATCAAGTTTGCGAGATTGAAGAAGGTTGAAGCTCTTAAACTTAATTTCAAGAATTGTTTTAATCTATATCCGTGTAGCGTAAGCTGCAGAATTTCAACGTGTGTGACCGGAAAGATATTGCGCAGCCGTCATTTCAGTTCGCTTTCCATAAATATGCATTACAGCGTGAACCTCGCTATTCTGTTCGTCGTTGGACATTAACAATGAAAATGGTGGGTCAAAACAGGGTTGTACGTGTGACTGATGGTATTTTTCCTATTTCGTTCGACTTATTAAAGACAATGTAATTGGTGCTTCCGTCTTTATAGGCTCTTAGGTCACTAGCATAAGAGAGCCCCTGTGACTCCAGACCCAGATATGGGTGGAAGGATCCCCAAATTATAAAAAATTAAATTACTCATCACTTTCTCTTAAAATAAATTTATTGTGTCCTTTGATCAAATGCTCTGTATCTTCACACTTTATTCTGTTACCCATTAAATTAAAATATAATTTGTAACGAAATATTAATTACTGATTTTCAGGTAAAAATCTTGAAAACTGAATATTTCAGAATTTTTACCTGAAGCGATTTGAGATCCTTCCCCTATATCAAAAAATTAATATTTTGTGGTCAAATTCAATAATTTATTGTCAAAATTGTTGGCAGTTAATTTTTATACAGGAAATCAGACAAATCTATGCCAAAACACAAGAACCACGTACTTCGCAGCTCAATAATAAAGTCGACAAAGGCAAGCCACAATATTCAACAAATTAAACAAAAAAATTGCGAAAAAATTTCAATATTTAAAAAAAACACTGCTTTGTTTATAAAACCACGGTATCCTCAAATATCCGAAATTGAAAGATGATAAATTTTTATTTAGCGAGTAAATTGAATTCCACACTTCAAGCTTTAAAACTTGAATTCAAGAGCCGATAAGATTTAACTATGCCATCATATTTTTTAACACGTCATTCTGTGTATGCGTATACACTGAAAGAAAACAGTGATCAAAAATTAATTTGCTGCTCCGTTGAGTCAAGCAAGTATATTTTTTAGTAAATTTAGCTTCAGCATATAAAATTTGTTTAGATATCGTTCAATTAAGGGAGCCGAAGCAGCACTGAAGTCTCAGTTCGCTGAAGAATCATCAAATAACATCAAAAAAATGTTTTGTGCTACAGGGAATTGATTACCTACCTGTTACTAGTTTTGCAAAAGAATAAATTCATGTAAATTATCCTAATTTATACTGCACTTATTTCGTGGCTTGTTTCCGGATCCTTTTGTCAAGGAAAGCTCGACGTACCCGTGAATTATAAAGTCAAGTTGTTAATTGCGTTTAACCGGCTTCACTAGGTAAGTGTGTGTGTGTGTGTGTTTGCGTGTGTACACTCATCGAAGTGAAAATACACTGACCTTATAACAAATACTGACTATTCACTAGACAATCGCACGCATTTGTGCATTTAAATCTGTGAAGTATTCAATTAAATACATTTCTGGGTTTAAAAACGATTAATTCTCGAATCTCAAACTACATCTGTAACAATAGAAATTATAATCAAGTTTGCGAGCTTGAAGTAAACATCAATCCAATTGTATTTATCCAGTTGTCGAACAACATAACAAAACTAACGCCAGCCGCAACGCAATGATGCGTTTCAACCCTCCATGGTCATCATCAAAGTACGACGGCAAATTAACTATCGAGGATCAAACAGCATTGAATATATATGGAAATAAAATTTAGATATGCGGCTCCCACTTCTAGCAGTCTTGCATACATTGAACTTGACTGGAAATGTCGGCTGCACAATTTCTATGTAGTCACAATCATTGGGTGTTTGCAGCTGATTTAAAGAATTATTACCACCACCCACGCAATCAATTATTGTTTAAAAAAAATTATAGTCTGTAAAGATATGTTTACGCGCCATCATTGCGACTGGTTTATCGGCGATGTTGAAGAGAGGATTTAGTGATTTTAAAGACTGTCCACATAATTAATAAGAACGTTATTTGTCTATTAGTCTAGGATTGTCAAACAGATGGATGTTAATTGCACTAACTTCATACGTGGCTAGGCAATCTCCAGGGAAGCTCAATTCTTTGCAACAGCCTCGAAATAGGGAAGCTTGCACACACACACACACACACACACCTAGCTTTAGTTTAATCTGATAAGGGTTGTGTGGGAATGTTACCTTTTCCAAATGACCGGAAATGTATGTTTATAGATGTACGTGCAACATCAATCGAATTATGAACCCAACAATTTGGTATGTTGTATGAAAGCTTCAACACAAGTTTCTGCTGAATCTCACGAAATATAATTAGCTATAGGTGCTTTTCCACTTGCAGATAACAGGAGATGCAGATTACATTGAAATGTTGTATTACACACAATGGCATTGGATGTAATCAAAACGTAATCAACTGCAAAATATGTTGGCACCGACGCCTGTCGCAGTCTATCTTTTACATGCTTCATTGTACCTTCGCCTATATATTGGAGGTGCAAACACGCTGTATTCTAATCAACTTTACAAAAATTTACGAGTTTTATTACAATATTTGTTTGACACGTAATTTGCAGCTAATTTATGATTGTTTGTATTTCCCACCAAGCTTCCTATGCATAATGTAGAAGAAAAAATTTATCTAGATTTTTAATTGTACCTGTGGGAATTAATAATTCGGTAGATGCAATAAAAGTTTATATTCGCGCTTTTCGAAGAACATGCCAAGTTGCGTGAACAGAATATGATTGATGTTGAACTTATATATGTATCTACTCATATATATTGTTCTGTAAAAATGCAAAATTAAAACATAAATCTTGCCAGCTTTAAATAAGTCAAGGAGTGCGAGCATGAGTCCGCCTCTGGAAACTAAGAAATGTGAAAAAAATTAACGTCTTCTCTCATTACCGTGGGGACCTTTAAGCCCCAATAGAAATTGTGATCTATTCTGTTTCATTCATTTGAATATTCTAGAATAATATATTTTTATGTAAAATTCATGTGGGCTGTTTTTTTTCTATTTGAGCAAAATTAAATCTTGCGTTTATTTTCTAAAGTAAGTCAGTTGAAAAGATGGAGCGAGAGCGCTTCGCACAATAAATGTGCTTTTAAAATCCATATTATTTAACAAATGTTTTGGGGAGAACTAATATATATGCAAGTATGTGTTAGGTGTTGCAAACCTAGTAACAAATTAGTTCAGTTGTGACCAGAAGGATAAACCAAAGGCAGCATGAACGGAAAGTATAATCTCATGCACATTCGTTTCTTGCTTACTGGCGACTCATCAGTAGGAGCCGGTATTACGCCCTTTAAACAGAGTGTATGGATTTACTGGAGTAACAGCTGTTCAGAAATACCGACATGGAATCCATAGTGTTAGTACCATGTACTTTTTAGGTCCAATAATGTTGGTAGCGGTTACTAACACAATAACCATAGTGCTAGTAACCTTTACAGACTCATTATATATATTATATAGTGAGTTAGCGTTGATGTCGCATTGTCGAGACTTTATATAATGTTAGCTTCACTACTTCAGGCTTATGCATGCGTCTGGGAGATTGTATCGTCCTATTATTCCACATACTTCACCCAAATATATAGTGGTTAAAGGGCGTAATACCGGCTACTACTGATTAGTCGCCAGTAAGCAGGAAACGAATGTGCATGAAATTAAACATTCCGTTCATGCTGTATTTGGTTTATCCTTCTGGTCGCAACTGAACTAATTTGTTACTAGGTTCGCAACACCTAACACATACTTACATACTTAAAAGTTTTGGGAGTTTAAAAACTGAATATAATATTTCAGACACATTTTAAATATTTCGAGAAATTAAGAACAACTCAAATTTTCGTGCAAAAAAGCACATTTATTAACTTTTTATTTTAAGCGTTATACTAATTGATAGCATTTTGAGTAGTCTCAAAATTCATTACAGGTTTTGATTTTGACGTATTGCCGCATTATAAAAACACAAATTCAAATAAGCTTCTTCTGTTACAATGTAAATAGACATCCTAATCAAAGTTTACTAAAGCACAATAACTATTTTAATTTATTTTGTATAGTTAAAGTTTATTATCTCGGAATTTTTACGATGGCATTTTAATAGTATCTAATCTTCGAGCTAATTTATATATAAATGTGACGAAATCTGAAAAATATTAAAATTAGTAGCGACTTAGAAATGGCGCAGCCGATATTTCTAGTCAAATACAATGTGCGCAAGGCTACTAGACGTGAGAGCCGCAAGTCTAATTGTGCTTTCTAAATATATGCATTGCAGTTTGATCCTCGCCAGTAATTATACCGTCGTACACAGATGATGATCACAGAAGGTCGTAACACGTTAGTATTTGTGACTGATGTTAATTTTGCTATGCTGTTGGACTAGTTAAATACAATGAAATTTGTGTTTATTTCGAGCTCAATCAATGATTGATTAATAAATTAATTGCAATAAATCAAAAAATCATTATTTGACAGTGCGATACTTAGTACTATATACCTGACTGCCAATGTATTCAAATAAACAAAGCTAACTGTAATTGATTCGTAACCAAATGATAGACATTTTAAAATGAAATCTTACTAAAAGCTAATCATCTACCTGATAGTAAAATTGGATCTAATGCGACAATTTACAACTGATTGATCGAGTAGCAAAACCATGTTATCTGGGATTTTTTGGTAATTCTTGCTACAAAGGATGAATATTAATTTTTAGAACTGGGTGTAATTCTAATTAAGCGAATATAGTGCCGCATATATTTCATTTTAACTTTAAATCCCTTTAGAATGTGTCGCCTTACAAAAATTGCAAACCGTTACAGAATTTTAAAACTAAATATAACAATTTCAGGGGCATAAATTGTACTGTTGTCGTGAAACGCGAGACAAGTTTTAGCACAGTAAAGGTAAGAAAATGGAAAACAGCATTTCTTTACCTCATATTCATAGAATTTCTTGCAAATTTGAAAACGCGCAAGCTGTCGATCAACTTAGGTAGGTCGATCAATCAGTCGGTACCTTACTGGAACGAAAGAATATTTCAACTATAGCGCAAGATTGAAATCAAATGGTGAACACACGTCTGAAAATGCTTAACATATCACGGAAGCCTCGACATTTGTCGAAACTTAAGTAGAAAATAAGAACGAAATAGTTCCTGTATTCAATTATACTTCTTTACTTGCACAAGGAAAGGGTAATGTAATTACATCTTTTTGTTTTTAGTCACTTATATTTATCTCAGTATTTTTTTTCTCGCTAAGAAGCATGTGTAGAAAAACATTTTTAAAGTAAAGATTTGTGCCGTTGAAGAAGATACTGCTTTAGCAAGAAATATTTCGCTTATTTGAAATGTTTACTTGAAATTTGCAGCCTTTTTAAACATTTTAAGTCATCTTAAAATCATCATTTATATGAGTATAAATTTCAGTTTATCATTTACATTTGCACACAAAAACTAACGTATCCTTTATTTATCATTTTTGTAGCAGAAGTATTGGGCTTATACGCCATTCCAATAAGTCAAGAAGTAATACAAAAAAGGCAATTCTGCTAAAAATGGAATACGAAAAACTAAGATAAGTACCAAAGCATGACTTATGCAATATTTCACGAAATAAACAAGTGTTTATGAAATTATCAGTCAAAATATGATAATAGTAGTTATCACAAAATGATTACGTTCTGTGTGTTTAGTTAGCATTTTCAAATGTTTTGTTCGTTTAAAATGAAGCCAACAATAGGGCCAACATCAAACAAAAAATTAGCTGAAGTAAATGCTACATAAGTTTCATTACAAAAATACTATTGAGTTTTTAGGTGACATGATATAGACATAAAACCTTTTTTGGAAAATTTGAAATGTTGGAAGTTAACTGAAGAAATCTCATTCAAACATTTCTTCGCCATTTATAATGAAATGGTTCGCAGTTTTTTCTAAGATATTTTGCATTATTGAATGTGTACACAGATAAAAATAATGAAATGAGTAAATTGAAAATTGAGAATCATGGAAAGAATAAATTATTAAATAAGATTTCGAGAGCAACAAATGAACTGTACGGGTTTCGTCCTTAAATCTCGCCAGACCAGTTGCTTACCTTGATTCAACCCAGGTGCGTTTGGTCTAGAATTAAATAAACCATTTCCCAGACAGTATATTTACAAATATGATATTCAGTTTTGCTTTACGTATAAATAAATTTGAAAATTTTAAATTAAGAATGAAAAAAAATTATGCCGAATCACGTGATTTTCATTATTTTTAATCCGCACATAAATGAATGGTACCAGGTCAAGACGAAAGCTTAAATGAACTACCACAATCAGTATAAACAGACGCATCCACAAATGTATACACACAAATTAGTCATCACACTATACATCCCATACCGTAATATTAAATTTTTATTTATTTATACATTTAAACCATTTGAACGAAACCATGTTTGTCACAAAATTTAATGTTAGTCAAAAAATAATAGAAATTACATGATTTCACTGGGTAATATAGAAAAAAAGGGCATTCAAAATATAAATTTGTTTCATTTTCGTTTCCACAGCTGAACCATATATATATATATATATTCATTGTACTTTTCTTGTGTGCAAAAACAAACTTAAACACCTGTTTTAAATCAAATGGTGAATACACGTCTGCTATTGCGCAACACATCATCGAAACATCGCACGTATGTTCTCCAGACGTAGCATTCAAAGTAACTATTAAATGCAAAAAACAAAAGGGAGCTAGCCACATACGAAGCCTTATGGATAAACAAATTGCAGCCGGATTTATGTAAGCAGAAAAAGCACGTACAAGCATTGAGCTTGAACTGAATGTGACGCACGCAATTTGATTGGTTTCTATTTTTCGCACTCTCTCTATGTTCACATATTTCTATCTTGTTTTGCTTTCCAATTTATATATATAAAGATATATTCATTAGTAGATATTTGAGAAGACCATGCGAAAGAAAATTTTCTTATATCTAGAATACAATAGAATAGAATATCTTTATTTGGATTCAAACCACACATGTTCCATCAAATAATAAAATTAGAAAATATCCAATATAAAAAGATATCACATCACAAAAATATGTGCAATTAGTTGTACTGTACAATTTATCAGCATCAGAAAGTTCAGCTGTATAGAGTGATAGATTCATCATCAAAAATAAGAAAATTTAAGGTATAATTCTAGTGTAATATTTTGTAAGGAAAAAAGGGAACCATGACTAATAAATGATTGTATGCATTA
>JAQBSW010007605.1:0-39754 GCA_029291075.1 Eudiplozoon nipponicum | reverse complement strand
GTATTTTGCGAAGCGTTGGCTATTTTTAAAGGCATGTCGGTTATGTCTTTGTTCCAGTCCAATTTAATTTCTTTTTGAATTATTTTCTGCACGTTTAAGCAGGGCTTCAGCTTATTAATTGCAATAGCTTCAAAAGCCAGAAGCATTTTCTCTGTTTTTGCCTTGTAGAGAACTGAAAAATTGTTACTACTAACAGCATGACCTGTGAGTAGTACATGTTCGCAAATTGCTGATTTTTGTGCAGGAGCTGCACCCCTCTTTAATAGTTTTTGAGGGAGATGCTGATTTATTCTAGTTTCGAGCCTCTTTTTTGATCTGCCGATGTACTGAGCGTTGCAGGTACATTGAAATTTGTATACAGACAAAGGTGTTGACGTCACAGAGAGGCTATCTTTTTCATTCGTGCGCATCAGTTTTGTTGTGTTGAACACCACTCTCACCTGTATTGATGGAAACTGTGCTTTTGTCGCTCGAATTACTTTTCGTTTGAAGATTTCCGCTGGAAGATCACCTCCAAAGGGAACACTAAGCGTTACTATCTGGGGAGTTTGATTTTCTTCCAAATTGGCCTCGATTTTGTTGCGTTGCCTCAAGTTGTATTCGATGAACCAGTCCGGATAGCCATTATTTCTCAACGCTTCGCGAAGCAAATTTAGCTCTACTTCAATGTTGTCCGGTGAACAAATCCTGCGTATTCGTGTGCCCAAATTCATTATTAGGTTTCTTTTGTACGCCCTTGGCACACTACTCATATAATGGACATATTGTCCAGTCCAGCTTGATTTCTTGTGAACTGACCTTGAGAGAGTACCTTCTTCATCTCTCGTTATTCCTACATCTAGGAAGGATAAATATCCGTCTTTTTCTTCTTCTATTGTAAACTTGATTGCCTGGTCTACCTTGTTTATGTGATGTAGCAGTGAATTTGTATCTTCATCCTTTTCAACGACCATGAAAGTATCGTCAACGTAGCGCACGTAAAAATGAGCTCCATTGATAAATGGTTTTAAACCAGTTGTTTCTAAATGGTGCATGTATATGTCTGCCAATACTGGTCCAAGAGGACTACCCATACCTATGCCGTCAATTTGTCTGTAGAAGACTCCTTGGAATACGAATTGTACGTTGGATGTGCATAATAGAAGTAGTTCTCTCATGTCGTCCACTTCTATCAGTGTTTCCGCTCCTGATGATCGTATATATTCACATAGGATATTTATAGTTTTATTTACTGGAATGCTAGTAAAGAGTGACTTTATATCGAGGGACACCATTTTCCTCTCTTTCAAATTTAGGTCGCGAATTTTTTCTACGAATTGAAAGCTATCCTGTACAACGTGGTCTATTCTTCCTTTCATGATAGGCTTTATAATCCGGCATAATAGTCTGGCTGCCTTGTGCTGTGGGGAATTTATCATAGATAAAATGGGCCTGAAAGGCGGAAGTCCTTCATTGTTGGTCATTTTGTGAACCTTGGGCAACCCATATAATATCGGTTGCGTTGAACCTACGGGCTTGGCATGTTTGCATTCTGTAATAAAAGCATTTTTGTGCTCTATGTCGATTTCTTGTTTAGCCTCGACCTTCGAAATAATTCGGTTTAGAATCTTCGTTATGGAATTTTCTAATTTTGCCGTAGTGTCGCGTTGTACCTCTTCGCGTTTAAATTTTGATTTGTCATTCAGAATTTGTAACATCGCCTGACTATAGTCCGTATAGTTCATTAACACTACGCCTGTCCCTTTGTCTGGCTTCATGAGTCTGACTTGTTTGTTTCGTTGTAGCTCATTCAGTTCTTCTAGATGCCTTTTGGTGACCAGTTTATTGCCTTTGAATGTGCGCATATATTGGCCATACGCACTTCGGAGGTCCGATTTAAAGAGCGAGATGTCGTATTTTTCATTTGATTTGTGTTTTGTGGCATCTTCAAAGAAGCATTCCATTGATGCCTGCATATGCATTTCTTCACGTTCGTTTATTCTAGTTTTTGTTATGCAGTATTTCGGTCCAAGAGAGAGAACTTCATTTTGATGTTTTGTTAGATTTATGTCGGTGTAATTAAAAATAAATTTGCCTGGATTCTCAGGAAACTTTTTGAGCTTAGAACATTGCACTGCATTCCGCGCTAGTTTTTTAATCTCTCTCTTCCTCGCACCTTCTGTAATCCATGCTATCTCTTTTAAAAAATTAATTCGAATTCCATCTTCTAACATCTGCAGTTTAGACTCTATAGATAGACATTTAAGTTTGTAGCTATCCGCTTTTGCTTCTTCTTCTTCGATGACATTTTCAAGAATGCGCCGATGAATATTCTCTGATTGATGCTGATTGGTACTTTTCCAACGCTTAATCACGTAAGTTGGGATTGTTTCCTCACATAGACAATTTTTATAATACATCACACGTTCCACACATTCACCATATCTACACGAATAGGATATATATGCATTGATTGTTCTAAGCTCAAAAAGTTTCCTAAGAATCCAGGCAAATTTATTTTTAATAACACCGACATAAATCTAACAAAACATCAAAATGAAGTTCTCTCTCTTGGACCGAAATACTGTAACAAAAACTAGGAATAAACGAACGTGAAGAAATGCATACAGGCATCACTGGAATGCTTTGAAGATGCCACAAAACACAAATCAAATGAAAAATACGACATCTCGCTCTTTAAATCGGACCTCCGAAGTGCGTATGGCCAATATATGCGCACATTCAAAGGCAATAAACTGGTCACCAAAAGGCATCTAGAAGAACTGAATGAGCTACAACGAAACAAACAAGTCAGACTCATGAAGCCAGACAAAGGGACAGGCGTAGTGTTAATGAACTATACGGATTATAGTCAGGCGATGTTACAAATTCTGAATGACAAATCAAAATTTAAACGCGAAGAGGTACAACGCGACACTACGGCAAAATTAGAAAATTCCATAACGAAGATTCTAAACCGAATTATTTCGAAGGTCGAGGCTAAACAAGAAATCGACATAGAGCACAAAAATGCTTTTATTACAGAATGCAAACATGCCAAGCCCGTAGGTTCAACGCAACCGATATTATATGGGTTGCCCAAGGTTCACAAAATGACCAACAATGAAGGACTTCCGCCTTTCAGGCCCATTTTATCTATGATAAATTCCCCACAGCACAAGGCAGCCAGACTATTATGCCGGATTATAAAGCCTATCATGAAAGGAAGAATAGACCACGTTGTACAGGATAGCTTTCAATTCGTAGAAAAAATTCGCGACCTAAATTTGAAAGAGAGGAAAATGGTGTCCCTCGATATAAAGTCACTCTTTACTAGCATTCCAGTAAATAAAACTATAAATATCCTATGTGAATATATACGATCATCAGGAGCGGAAACACTGATAGAAGTGGACGACATGAGAGAACTACTTCTATTATGCACATCCAACGTACAATTCGTATTCCAAGGAGTCTTCTACAGACAAATTGACGGCATAGGTATGGGTAGTCCTCTTGGACCAGTATTGGCAGACATATACATGCACCATTTAGAAACAACTGGTTTAAAACCATTTATCAATGGAGCTCATTTTTACGTGCGCTACGTTGACGATACTTTCATGGTCGTTGAAAAGGATGAAGATACAAATTCACTGCTACATCACATAAACAAGGTAGACCAGGCAATCAAGTTTACAATAGAAGAAGAAAAAGACGGATATTTATCCTTCCTAGATGTAGGAATAACGAGAGATGAAGAAGGTACTCTCTCAAGGTCAGTTCACAAGAAATCAAGCTGGACTGGACAATATATCCATTATATGAGTAGTGTGCCAAGGGCGTACAAAAGGAACCTAATAATAAATTTGGGCACACGAATACGCAGGATTTGTTCACCGGACAACATTGAAGTAGAGCTAAATTTGCTTCGCGAAGCGTTGAGAAATAATGGCTATCCGGACTGGTTCATCGAATACAACTTGAGGCAACGCAACAAAATCGTGGCCAATTTGGAAGAAAATCAAACTCCCCAGATAGTAACGCTTAGTGTTCCCTTTGGAGGTGATCTTCCAGCGGAAATCTTCAAACGAAAAGTAATTCGAGCGACAAAAGCACAGTTTCCATCAATACAGGTGAGAGTGGTGTTCAACACAACAAAACTGATGCGCACGAATGAAAAAGATAGCCTCTCTGTGACGTCAACACCTTTGTCTGTATACAAATTTCAATGTACCTGCAACGCTCAGTACATCGGCAGATCAAAAAAGAGGCTCGAAACTAGAATAAATCAGCATCTCCCTCAAAAACTATTAAAGAGGGGTACAGCTCCTGCACAAAAATCAGCAATTTGCGAACATGTACTACTCACAGGTCATGCTGTTAGTATTAACAATTTTTCAGTTCTCTACAAGGCAAAAACAGAGAAAATGGTTCTGTCTTTTGAAGCTATTGCAATTAATAAGCTGAAGCCCTGCTTAAACGTGCAGAAAATAATTCAAAAAGAAATCAAATTGAACTGGAACAAAGACATAACCGACATGCCTTTAAAAATAGCCAACGCTTTGCAAAATACGACACATACATCAATTACGGACGCAATTACAATGAAAGCGATGACACACCAAATGACGTTACGCAAAAGGAGTGGTCTAAATTGCACAAAAGTAGTGGTCTAAATTGCGCAAAACAAAGGCTAGCATAACGAAGAGGAGATTGGTTACAACACATGTACAGTGGGATTGGATGAACGAATATACTAACGAATCCAGAACAATGGCTGTAGATACTGGTAGAAATAAGATTTATTAATAAATGTTATTCCATGGAGTACGTTGTTTTGTTCTTACATTTTAAAAAATGGTGAAATTAGAAACTATCAATATATATATATATATATATATATATATATATATATATATATATATATAGATGGGTACGTAGCGTAATATCATTACTACTGATGAGTCGCCAGTAATCAGGAAACTTATGTGTACATGAGATTAAACCTTACGTTCATGCTGACTTTGGTTCTTACATCTGGTAATATTTGAACTAATCTGTTGATAGATGCGCAGCATAGCATGCGAAATTGCATATATATATAAATATATATATATATATATATATATATATATACTAGTTCTACATAATATAAATGATATATCTATTATACATTTTATTGAATAGTCTTAAAACTAATATCGATTAAAAGATAGATTATATAAAATTGCCGGAGTAACAGGTAATCAGAATTAGTTGAAACTCTCAATTTTGGTGTATTTTAGCATTTCTTGAAATTCATTGGTAACATGTCCCAACTCATCAGCTATACTATTGGTAACCTTTGAAGGCTCAGTATAAAATATATAAAAAGAGTTGACTTTGAAGCCGAATTGTCGAAAACCTTATTTGAAGTTTGCTTCATTACTTCTTCAATACAAATTCGTATAGCACATTGTGCCGTCCATTTATCTGCCTTTTTGACCAACTATATGGTGTGTATATGGCTTAGAACCGGCTCCTTCTGCTAAGTAGCCATTAGGTACGAAACGCAATTTTACTTGAAACGATACCTTTTGTTCATGCTGACTTTGGTGTCTGCATTTGTTTATATCTCAACTAAATTGTTAATAGGTGCGCAACATTCAATACGAAATTGAAATTATATTGGTTTCCGATAAATCACACACACACACATATATATATATATATATATATATATATATATACATTTTTTTGTCCATTGCCTTCGAATATTACACAGTACATTTCTTATTAGGAAGAAAAAACTTTAATTCAAACGTGGATAATGGCCATTTATTTCGAAGCAATATTAGCATTCTACATTGCAATCCATAACTGCGCTGCTACAAAATGGACAAAACAAAATTGCGGAACAATGGGAAACGAAAGACTACACTTGTGGAAATAACATTTGTACACGTAACAGCCACCAATGCTTGAACAGTTGGTTAACTCTTAATCTATCGTACAAGATTATATATAGCACCCTATATATACAAACATATATATGCACATATTTATGGATGGGTCACGTTTCAGTTTAAAATTCTCCAAAAATATCATTTGTTCAATAAAATTTTTACACGTGACTAAATGAAATTCAAATTGGCATTATCATTTGATTAGTTAATTATTCAACTTAAATTTGTTTGGCTGGTCATCGGAGCCATCTAATACAAATAAATAAAATTTACAAGCAATTTAATCTTCTTATGATTTTTGTTATAGTGTCGTCAAAACGTTTAGAAATCGAGAATTTTGTAAGGAATATCACACAGCTCTGGTGAAATCCTCATCAATTCTGCATATATTCACAATTCTTGCAAAAAATAGCGCTGTTATATGAGCCTTCCACAAGGCTGTGGGATCATCATCAACCTTCCAGACATTCGACCACACGTGGAGCGTGAGACCGACGGCAGTTTTATCATGTTGTGCGATCGGTATAATACATTGGAATTGGAGTATATTTCAAGTTCGTAAAATTGATTTACTTTTTGGTAAAATAAATTGTACTAATTTAAAATTTTGATATGAAAATTGGCATTATAAGCTCATTAAGTCCAAAATTTGATGTTTTTTTTCATTATAGCAAGTAGCTCACGTTTAAAAAGAGATAGCAAATATTGAATTGTCAGGAACTGCTACCAAATCCGCCTAAACGTACCTGCTTGATGCTTTGGGCATCACCAGATATTGAAGATGTTATTGGGTTTTGCGCAATACTTTTGTTGCATGTGATCTCTTTGCTTCCTTTTCGATATTGTAAATGTCGATTGTTACTCGCCGCTGTAGTAGTAAACAACATCATCTTTCGACTAATGGATTTGCGCTGGCCAGATGGTGTGTCAGCTGTAAAAATGTGTATCAATTTCAGAAAAAGTAAATCGAGTGGTTTTCGCTACTTTGCGTATTAACCAGAATAACAGGTGATTTTGTACACTCACCACTAGCTAAAAACGAAATGCAGAGAAAATCACATTAAAAACAATCCAGAAATAGGTTTCTTTCACTAATTGTAACAATGGTAATATTTCTTTGGTTTACGACTGATTGAAATCTAAGATTAGTGCTTTTTAATCCACAAACTTTATTTTAATTGTTCTGCTAACGTCGGCGCTTAACTGACAGGCATAATTACTCATCGATTGTACAGAAAAACTCATGTTTAAATGAAACACATAAACACAGAAACACTCTTGCAAGGTCAACACAGGTCGCATTCATTCTCTTACATTCAGCCTTGTATTTTGTTTAAATTTTAATTTAAAAGTCAATTTTTGAAGCATCGCTCTTATGAAGAGTAATGCCATTTACATTTCATGTGTAACTCAAACAAGTCTGCAATGCCGCGTTTTGCGTATGCGGGTTGTAGCTTTGCGCCAACAGTTTCAAAAAGATCCGATTTATCCAAATTTCCCTGCCCATGTCTGGATTGTCTTCGATCGGGCTGGGTGCGGATTCGTACCTCTCTTCCGAACGCTTCAACATTGTTTGTAATAACCATTCGAAAATCGGTTCCATCCAATCTTCGGTTACTGGCTATTTTTCGGAACGCGATATCCCATTCCATCATCAGGCCAATGGTCACATATTTAAACAGCACAATAATCAAATGTGCTATATAAATCTGCTATTGTGATTATTTTGATGTGTATAAGTTTGACTATTGGTCTGATGCTGGAACGGGATATCGCGCTCCGAAACCTCGCAAGTAAACAAAGATTGGTTGGAACCGCATTTCCAATGGTTAGTATGAACGATGTTGAAGACTTTGGAAGAAAGGGACGAATACACACCCAGCCGGACCGAAGACAAAATAGATACGGACTGGAAAATTGTGATCAATCGGATCTTTGTGAAATTGTTGGTGCAAAGCTACAATTCCGCGTACGCAAAACGCGGCATTGCAGAACACGAAGATGGCACTTCGGAAAAAATTAAAAAATATCTATCACTTAAATAAGTTGTCAAACGTGAATATACTCTATATTAATTATCGTCAATTTAATTAGATACTGCTGATATTTTATATCATTGTTCGATTTCATGCTTGCTTATTGAATTAAATAAGTTTCACTTTCTTCTGAAACGTGAATTTGGCGTGTTTTACGACTTATTCGTTTTCGTGTACAAGTGAATTTTTTAAGATTACAATTATAATGAATAGTATTTTCTGAATGTTCTATGTATGTAAATTCAGTGTTTCTTATATTCTCTTTGGATATATAAAATTTGCTTTCTTGATTTATCTCCGAAGCTCTAAAGTAATTATAATGATTTTGTGCACATCGAATTCCGTTTTCACTTGTTAACACTAAATGTTCATTTTTTATTAGCAGGCTAATATAAAGCCGACCGCATAGTCAGAGTGAATATTTCGATCCCGTGGGGCTCATTTGATTTCTGCATTATTTTAATTGTGTTTAAGAATTGGAAAAATGCTTTGGAAGTTCGCCTATCCAACAATATGGCCCTGAACACAAAATTTATTCGAAGAACTTCCATCTCCACCTGCTTTGTAATATATTAAAACTAGTAATAAATATTTAACGCGCCTGCCAGTGGCTTCCATTAGACATTTGTAATGTACAACCAATTGAATTTATTGCCTAAACCTATCAGTTTTTCTCCCAATTATTTAATGACTTTAACGGCAAATATCAAGTCATATTTAATGTGTGATATTGCGTTAATATTTAGTATCTTCTATGCTTTCGTAATTTTTAAAAATTTAATACACAACCATCAAAATATGCAAAGCCTAAATTAAATACTTCAATTATTGAAATATCTATAAATTACTTGCCAAACAATCAAAAATTACAATGAAATCACATTTATTTAATTCATGATTACGAGGTTGAGATAACCACCAATCAAATTCAATGTGGCCAATCACATGAAATAGCAAATTTACCGTCAGGCGAAATGCGCCACTACGTTTGATTGACATCTTACCCCTGTCATGGTGATCTTCAGAAAGCAAAGACTGACTGACAAACGAAGATGAAAATCAAATATATACATCTCATCTCTAGCATGCACGTAACTTGAATGGAATTGTCGGATTCACAACTTCTATGCAACAACGAAAATATGATCTATGCAACATTGATCACGCGCATATAATTTATACAAATAAACAATTATTGATTGGTGATAATATTACTCTAAATCAAGATTTCGCGCGTTAGGTAAACACTGATTTTATTGTATATAACCAGTCGCAAAACGTATCAAAACTACCGACTGTCACAATAATTGATACGTCTCGAATTTCACTGATCATCATCAGAGCATGGCAGAAACCCTAAAATCGAGGATAAAAACGCAATGCATATAAAACTTATGGAAGATCGGAAATGCAATTTTAATCTCTAGCGGTGTCGTATGTGTTGTATTTGACCAGAAATTTTAGCCAAACAAATTTTAGACAAATTGGCCAATTACATTTATTCAGCTTTTGCTACTTGTGATAATCACGAAACATTAAAACAGAAGTACTTAACCTATAAGTAATCAATTCCGAATTCATTTAAAAAACACTTTGGTCTAACCTATTGTATACCGGCACAATAATCGTGTACAAAGTGAAAATTTGTGTATATTTCCGCATACCTGCCTCTTTTTTAGCTTAGTGGGTTGTATGACCACTGTCCACATATTGATTTCGGATACTTTTGAACGTTGTTCCAAATAAAATAAAAAGATTTCAATAATTCTAAGTTTTGTGGAGTCCGATGTGACCATTGAAAACAGGATACGGAACAACGACCTGAAATATCCGAAGGTAACGTTTGGGCTGTGGACGTAAAAAAACATTAGTGTGCATAAAAAGGATCAGGTTTTTGAACAATGCACTATTGCAGAAAAAATTTCAAAATATTAATATTGGCCAAATATGAATAAGACCACTTGGATGTACAAATCTACACACATGGAAATAAACAAAATTAGATAAGAGTTGGATGAATTGTGCTAAAGATAGATAGATTATTTTATATATGCATATATATATATATATATATATATATATATATATATATATGTAAAAATATAATTGATACGTTAAGCTAGAGATTTCTCATGTTAGTATGAATTAGCTAAATAAACGGCATAGCTCACAATTGGTTTAAATTTGTAAAATGTTAAAAGATGTACAGAAAGTTTCTTCAATTTCACTTACAATTTAGACAGTTTGTATGTGAGAGCTTGTCCTCCATTTCTTGTTCAACCAAAGCTTTTTTTATAACAAGATGGCTACCCTTCGATTTCTCCTCGCATAGTTGCAAATGACTCATAGGTTGCCATTGACTTGTCGAATTCGAGAGATTGACGTCTGTGAGACCGTCAGTAGGCGATTTGGCCTCCATAGTTGAAATATTGTCAGTTTTTGTTGTAAGTACAGTATTATGACAAGCGAGATTGGAAATACCATAATCGGTTTTATAAGGTGGTAATACCTCATAGTTTTGGTGTGGAACCGCAATTAGGCGAAATTTGTCAGGTTTTGCAGATATCTTAGACGTAGGAGGAATGGCTATCAACTCAGGACTGACGTTGCTTCGAGGCCATTTATCAAATCGTGTCAATGAAGATGACGTGCATGGACTTGCAAATGAATCATCTCTACTTAGAGGGAACACGTTTATAAATTTAAGGTTCATCCCTCCTGGCTCCGGATTGGTTATTGAAATCGTTGCTTTATTTGATTTGTTCTCGTTTTTAATTAAAGCATCAGGTTTGTGCGGAAACAGTGAGGCTTGCCAGTTGGCTAAGTTTTTTGCAATTTTTGTACATAATTTTTCCTCAACCCCCTCTCCGGGATTCTGCGTTTCTCCACCAAGCGTTTCGGTGGCAAAATCTGTCTCACGATCATTCTCCATAAAAAACCGACTGTGCATCTCATCTGGCTGTTGGTTCGTTGTAGATGACTCATTGCTAGCACAAGAGGCAATCTGCGCTTTTTGCTGTTGATCGATTAGAAGAGAACGCCAAACAGCGCCTAGTATTAGCATTTCACCGGCATGTGCACGAATTAACGACATCTTTATAGGTCAAAATGGAAAGGAATTTCTAATTGAATGATAAACAAAATGTCTCTAAAGACCCATATAGCGTGTACGCACGAAGAATTTCTTCAATGTTATAGTTAATTTGAGAAAAATTGCTCCACTTGCAAAACAAATTGAGAAATATCTCTAGGTACATTTATTTCTCTTTATTATGTGATAGGCAGATTTAATAAAGGGACTCGTTAAGTATAGGGAACATTGTCTGGCTTAATGAGGCATTACTGCGCAATGACTAGATGTTTGACAAACTAATAATTTAAACAAACATTGATTGTGCAGGTGGTAGTAACAATTCTTCAAATCATGGTTGAGAGCTTGAAATAAGCACAAATCTTATCGTATTTAACCAAGCGTTGCACAGCGTAGCGAACCTACCGCCCGTCACACGTACTGACGCGTTTTGACCATCCACGATCGTCAGCAGACTACAAAAGTAAACTGAATAGCAAGTAAAATTAACTATGCGGCTCTCACCTCTAGTAGTCTCGCAAACATTGAACTTGACTGGAAGTGTCGTCTGCACAATATCTATGCAATCACGAAAATGAACGTTTTGCAGCTTTCGCCACATATGCATATAGGTAAGACAATTAGATCGTTCATTGATTGCGGAAGCTAATAATTTATAACTAATACATGTTATAGTGTCATTTCACCAGTCGGTTACCACTGGATGCATATTTTGCTAACACCTCGCCGGTAATATTTTGGAGAATTCACTTTTCTCGGATAGTCTGAGAACACAACTTAAATCTCATTGAAGTAAAGCGTTAACATAAATTTACCACAGATAAAGATAGAGAGGACAAAACAATTGAAAAAGTGCTACAACTAAAATTAGGGAAATTTTAGTTATCGAAACGCAATATTCTTACAATTATTGCATTCGGCCGAATGGACTTTAAATTCAGCGTGTGCGGACTTCAGTTTGACGAGGTAACTTCAAGACAACCTACAAGTCTGATTATGTAGCAGAAGAATAAACGCCTAAAAGACGTTTTTGGTAAGTTAAACTGGAATTACTTAAAAGGCATGAGTTCACCACTATCTTTCAAACTTCTAATAACAAAGCAATTGATACATTCAGTTGTAAATATTTACAATTAACACGAAATTTGAAGCATTAAAGAAAACAAAGTACCCCATTAATTTATGCTTACGAATAATCTCCTTTCAGTTTTTGACAATGAGATGCAAGTTGTATTCACAAACACGCTTTTAAAACGTGTAAGATGGTGAAAGAATTTTGATATCAATAGCAAGTTCTGTTAAACTTGGCCAGATGCTGAAGAAAAGGGAAACATAGTCTAAATGTTGACACTATTATGTGCCGAACTGAGAGTAAAGTAACTTAGGCATGGTGACAGCCAGGTTAGCACAGATTTCGTGCTATATATATATATATATATATATATATATATATATATATATATATATATATATATATATATATATATATAAGTGTAACTAAATGTGTGCTTTGTGCCAATTAGACGAGATTCGTCGTAATTTGTGGTTTGATTCCTGACCATTTTATCGCAAATTTATCTCTGAAAAAAATGTTTAAATTACAAAAATGTTAATTAACTTGATATTATTCGAAATGTTAATGGTATATTCACAAATTTCTGAATGGCTTCTAAATTATAAAGAACCATAGAGGTTGTACCGTTTACAGGTTGAGGATAAATTATATATAGAATGTTAGCTTTGATGTCGCATTGCCGAAGACTTTATGTCAATTTAGCTCCGTTACTGTAGGTTAACTCGTTTGTATAAGAGCCTTTACAATCCAATTGTTCCGCATTTCTAACACACCGGCTTGTACTGATGATTAGCCAGTAAGCACGAACCGAATACGTACATGCGATTACACATTTCGTTCCTGATTATTATGTTTTGTCCTTCTGGTCATATTTGAAGTAATTTGTTACTAAGTGCGCAGCACCTAATATAACATTGAATATACATAAGAAATATGCAGCAAACAGAGTCTAGCTGATATATATTTAATTGAATGAGGTCATGATTATCTTGAAAATTGATAACTAAATTTGATCAAGGCCGGAGTGTATGGATTTCCTGGAGTGAAAAGCTTTCAAAAATAGTTGTAATTCTCAATTTTGGTGAAATTAAGCGTATCTTGAAATCCATTGTTTTGGTACCATGTACCTATTCAGCAACCATTTTGTTGGTATCATTTACCTATTTAGTAACCAGTGATGGTATCGAGCACCAAGTCTACAACCGTAGTGTTTAACAATAATCGATTGCGTGGGTGGTGGTAACAATTCTTTAAATGAAGTTTGCGAACTTGAAGTAAACACCAATCCAATTGTATTTAACCAGTCGTCGAACAACATAACAAAACTACCACCTGTCGCAACCCACTGACGCGTTTCGGCCTTCCATGATCCTCATCAAAGTACGACGGCAAACTGACACGAGGATCCCGCATTGAATATATATGGAAATCAAATTTAGATATGCGGCTCTCACCTCTAGCAGTCTTGCATACTTTGAACTTGACTGGAAATGTCGGCTGCACAATTTCTATGCAGTCACGAACATTAACTGTTTGCAGCTTTCGCCACATATACATATATAGGCAATACAATTTAAACAATAATTGATTGCGCGGGTGGTGGTAACAATTCTTTAAATCAAGTTTGCGAACTTGAAGTAAACACTGTAAATCCTATTGTATTTAACTAGTCGTCGAACAACGTAACAAAACTACCGGCCGCAGCGCACTGACGCGTTTCGACTTTTCAGTCAAGTTTAATGTATGCAAGACTGCTAGAGGTGAGAGCCGCAAATCTAAATTTGATTTCAATATATATCCAGTGCGGTTTGATCCTCGATTGTCAGTTTGCCGTTGTACTCTGATGATGATCAAGGAAGGTCGAAACGCGTCAGTGCGTTGCGGCTGGCTGTAGTTTTGTTATGTTGTTCGACGACTGGTTAAATTCAATGGGATTGGTGTTTACTTCAGCTCGCAAACTTGATTTAAAGAATTGTTACAACCACCCGCCGTTTCCACACGCTGAGAAATTTAAAAAGGACCACTTGTAATGCCACATATTCTTATCTGTCAAAGTGACCCATATGTACCGTGCAAGTATACCTAAAATACGCATTACTTGCTTATATCTATCGCGTTATATGCTCTTTTTAATGTGACGGTGAATGTGTCAACGCTCCATAAGTATGATTTTGTTTATATCCAGTTTTCATTTTTTAAATCTGCTCAAACTGCTTATTGTCTATTTACACAGTCGCAAGAAACGCAGCAAATCACACTAACAAATATAAATAAATAGTGAGATATTGTTTTAAACATATGCACATCTCAGCATCTAATTTCAAAATTCAAGTAAGTGAATTCAGACAAATTATTAGTGAGATTTACGAGAGAGAGAGAGAGAGGGGCAGAGAAAGAAGGAATGCCTTGCTACTATGAGTAAATTTACCAGGATAACTCACAGAAATGAGGCAAACTAAACATCTCCACAACACTATTATGGCCAAGTTAGCATTCGGACAAGGCGACATTAGCAATAGATCTTCCTTGCGGATTTACTGTATCACGTCATAAGCAAACCAAACCTCGCAGCTTACTTTGCCCTACTAAGAAAAGAAAGTTACGGAGATGATTCTACGAGACATCTGAAACAAGATCGCCACTCAGCTCGATTCGATGCCATATCGTTAAGGGTTTCTAACCAAGAACTATGATGCGCACGAAGACCTCATCCTAACAGACGAGTGGGTCCTATACTGCCCAATTTGGATGTAAGTGACTTCAATTGTTTCTGACATGTAACAATCTGCCCACCTTTTTTTGTACGGCAATTTGGTGCTGGATGAGAGAACAGAGCTCTACTGGGCAATCGAAATGAGAGCATACGCAAAACGTGACCGAGCCAACGAAGTTGATCGAGCCTTATTTGTTTTTCTAATGACAAGCTCTTATTGACAGATCCAAAAATGCGTCTACAGATGTCAACGTTAGTTATTCGTTGTTGGTAACCATTATGTGATATACTCCTCAAACGACGATGATCGAATTCCTATAAGCGTCTCAAATTATCAACTCTTAGAGGCCAAGTTTCACTAGCGTATAGTAAGACTGCGCGTACAAATGCATTGTAAATACGACCTTTAAGGCAAAGTGAAACATTCCCGTTTCTCCATAAATGACGGAGATTCGAGAAAGCTACTCTAGATTTCGCGATCCGTATTCTCACCTCGTCGGACATATTGCCCACGTTATTGATAGAGCTCCCAAGATATGTAAACCTGTCGACTATGTCTAGATCTTCATTCTGCAGTCTAATGTTGGAGTGAGTGGTAGGTGATCCTATAACAGTATCTTACATTTAGAGGGTGCGAATTTCATACCGAAAGACTGAACGCCTGTTAATATATTCAAGGTGGCCTGGGTAGCATCCTGATTGTCGAATAATAGTACGATATCGTCCGCATAGTCAAGATCGACTAGTTTATCTCCCGGGAGAACTTCAACTCCAGCGTCCTGAATGTGTGAGAGGGTGTTGTTCATAATAGCATCGATTACAAAATTAAACAAAAATGGGGAAAGTGGACAACCTTGACGAACACCACTGCTGGTTGTAAAGTTATGCGTTAATTCGTTGTAGACTTTAACGCGACCAGAAGTATTTGTGTGGAGAGCTTGTATAATATTAACAAATTTTGTGGGCACCGCTTTTGACAAGATATGGAATAAAACATTGCGATCCACCGAATCAAATGCACCCTTGAAGTCTAGAAAGACGGCTATTGTGGGACGGTGATATAAATGTCTCTGTTCGAGAACTTGCCTTAACGTAAAAATATTATCTAAACAACCTTGTCCTGCGCCGAATCCGGCCTGTTCTTCTCTTGTATGTGATTCACGTGAAGCGCTAAGACGACGTAGGATAATCGAAGTAAATAACCTAGATACGACTGGATACAAACTTATACCACGATGGTTATCGCACGAATTGCGATTGCCTATTTTGAAGATGGGAATAAGGGCCGACTCATTCAAATCAAGTGGTACGGTTTCCTTATTCCGTATAGTATGAAAAGGTTTGGTCAACGCTCCTGAAATTATATTGCCACCAGGCTTAATCAATTCTGGAAGCAAATCATCGGAACATGCGGCTTTGCGGCGTTAAAGAAGCAGGATTGCATCGCGTACTTCTAACTCGGATGGTTCTTTGGGACTAATATTCCACACTGTTGATACATGCTTTCGGGAATCTGAACTGACGCGGGTGACCAAGAAAATTGATCTCTAAAGTGTTCAGCCCACCTGTCAAGACGACTTATTTAATCGGTTATTAAATCGTTGTTCATAGTGCGGACTGAATTTACTCAAAAATTTTTGCACTCCTGAATGATGTGCAACAAAACTTAATAAGAATGTGAATTCATTTTTGTAGAATAAATGCATGATTATTGTTCACAATGAGGCCTAAACTTGCTTAGAACGTCTTCGAACGCTTTAAACTGTGTCCACAAAAATTTATGAAAAAGTGATTTTTTTAAGGAATATTCACCAGCTTTATGTTCATTATGCAGCGTAAGCTCGCTTAAAGTGACTTGCACGCTTTTAAATTGCGACGACAAACGAAATGAAAATGTGTTTTTAAAAGACGTTTCACAAGATGCATGGTCATAAAGTGAACAGTACGTGCTCAAAGTGTGTGGTACACATTAAAGCTCCGCGACCAACCGTATGAGAATGTGTTCATTAATATATCCACCAGATTACTATTCAAAGTACAGGCTAAATTCGTTAAACTATTCTACCACATTTGGTCGATGCATTAATACGTAACATGAAATTTTGCATATATATCTTTATGAATATTCACCTTGTAAAATTTCGCAATACAAAAAACTATGGGTCAATGTATCTGGCTGCACATAAATTATGCACAACCAATCCGAATGGAAATGCGAATTTCTTTTAACTGACATTTAAACAGATGAATTTTCGCAAAGCAAAATAATTTTGCTCAGGTTATGTGGTACTATTGTGGGATACAATATAATATTAAATCACAATGTGTATTATTTATATAATAGCCGGCAAGATATTCATAATGTGCGACCAAGTCAAAATTATTTAGCAGCCGAAATTGTAACATGTCAACAATTAATGCGCCAATAAACCACAAGAAAATGAATATTAATTTTTTTAAAGAATATTAACCAGCTGAATGTTTGAGATGCAGCCAAATCTTTCCCAAATTGTCTGGCACACTTAAAGTTGCTCCACTAAATCAAAAGAAAATTTTAAAAAACGTTCACTATATGACAACCACACCAATGTTCCTAATACAGCCAAATCCTCCTTATAGTGTCTGGCACATTTTGAAGAAAATAAAAAAATATCAAAATAAAATATTGTTTTTTCAGTATATCCATGAGGTTCATTTTCATTTCGCGACTTTAAAATTTTAAAAATGCATGACAAACTTGAAATATGTGCCATAAAACCATATATCTGTGTGTTGTTTTAAAAATAAACATCAGATGATTTTAATGTGTCCTAAACTTGCTCAAAACTCCCGGAAACTTAAAAGTAGCTCTACCAATCCATAGGAATTTCTTTTTTCTGAATAGTTTACGACAATTGACGTCTGAGAGGCCAAGAAACAAATTTTCCTTCGTATATCTAAAAGTTTAGTATATATGCCTATATATATATATATATATATATATATATATATATATATATATATATATATATATATTAACTATCAACCATCAATACAAAGGTGACCAGAACTCAGACATTTACTGTTTTCCTTCACAACGATAAAAAGGAAACCTTTACACAAAATTAAAAAGGCACACACTTACAGACACAAATGCATACACACTTACTAATCAGGCAAAACAAGAAATAGAAGTAAAACCGAGCCAGATTTGTTGCCACCCCCATAATCAAATGAAAATCCAGGTTGTATATAATTGAAAGATTGTAAAGTGAAGTTTGGTAGTCTCGACTTAAATGGCCATTAACCATTATGTTATTAATGTATTTTTTCTTCCTAATTATAATTATACTGTGTAATATTCGAAGTCAATAGACATTATATATATATATATATATATATATATATATATATATATATATATATATACCTCAATATACCACATCTGCCATTCAGATCTATATATGTATCGAATGTATAGCTATAAAGTAAATATCTGTAGAGTATTTTTAGTAACAATGAGCGAAACTTAACGCAATGCACATTTTTCTGAGCAGGAGAAGAATTTAACAAATTCGGGACCAAGCCCTTATTCCATATACAGAATGAATTACATTTTTAGTCTCACTTATTCATGTGTTTGCAACGTAATGGCCGTCATTTTCAATACTCCCTGCACTCTATGCATGCTGAATGGAATCTGAGATCGTTGTTATATGCACGTCTATGAGATTAGAAAATTCATTTGACACTCATCAGATGAGCAGCTATGAATCGTTCAATGAATGAGTGGTGTCGATGATATTAATGTAGCAACGTTCACGGAAACTTGTAAAAGCTTCTCAAAAATCAAATATATCTCAGGAAAGATGTGTGAAAATCAGCCTAACCATACGTATGAATCTCATATAAAAATGTAATTGGTGATTACTGGTGACTCATCAGATGGAGCCGATATTACGCCCTATATGAGTTATATATTTGGGTAAGGAATGTCGGATAATATGACGGTAAAATCCTTTATACGAATGTGTAAACCTGCAGTAGTGAAGCTAGCTTTATATAAGGTATTCAAAAATGCGACTTTAAGGCCAACCATATTATATATATACTATATATATATATATATATATATATATATATATATATTTATAAGTCTGTAAGGGTTTTGGACACTAGCATTATGGTACCGAACGTACATTTGTACTATTACTGATTTGTAAGTCATTGTATGGTAGCAAACATTTAATTTCAAAGATAGAATTCAGCATAGTGAAATTAAAACTATTTCTATACACATGTTACTCCAGAAAATCCATACACTCCGGCCTGCATTAATATCAGGTATCACATTTCGCGGTAATCTTGATATCATTCAAATAAATTTATACCAATTAGATACTGATTGTGGTAGAGAACTAATATATATACAATAGTGTAATAGGTATTGTGCACCTAAAAACAAATTAGTTTAAATATGACCAGAAGGATAAACCAAAGAAAGCATGAACGGAAAGTAAAATCTGGTGTACATCCATTTCGTGCTTTCTAGTGATTCATCAGTTGGAACTGGCATTACGCCCCATACCCACTATATATGTTGGTGAGTAATGTGGGACAATTGGATGTTACATTCTCCTATTCGTATATTTAAACCTATTGTCCAATTGTCACATATTCAACACTAAAATATATAGTGAGTTAAGTCGTAAAACCGCCTCCTACTGGAGGGTCGTCTGTAAGTACAAAACAAATGTGCACATGGATTTCTACCTTCTGTTTATTTTTTTAATTTAAAAGAATATGAACTTGCCAAAAGCACAAAATTTTATTAATAATTTTGATTTTAATAGGGCGTATTTAAAAAAAATTTATTAATCTATTAAGCAATAATGACTTTGCTGTTTGTTTGTATCGGGCAGTTGCAAAACCTTGTCAACTGGATAAATGATGTCTTCAATAATGGAACTTATAACATTAATATTCACAGTATGCATAGCAATCTTTGTCCTAGACGATAAAGTCATTCTCGTTGACAAATTCCTATGTAGCAGCACGATCTGTCAATATGACCCAAACCAAAGACTCAGATCAGTTCCTTAGTAGTTACAAAACATAAAAATGTAAACTTCTGCAAATTAAAAATATTTTTTAATAATATAAACCTAAGCATGAAATTATCATTAAATGCTGCTAACACTGCCATGTCTCACAAAGCATGCGATAACAGCGTTTAGGTTTGACAGACACATTGTTCTTGATTTCATTCTATTTGTAAAATAATGTTTTTTTGTATAAAATGCCAAGATCCATTTTCAAAGTAAATTGAACTTTATTAGCACAATTTAAGCACTCGTTCGTTATAGCAAAATTACCGTCTAATTCACGCAAATGTGCAGTAGGGCTTTCCGGTGATACCTTTAGTGTACGAATTTAGGCTAGCTATTGGAATTCAAATAACTATCGACGTATAAATATAAAAAAAGATCTTTTTTAATTCAACAAAATAAGCCTGAAAAGAAATTTATATTACTAAGGATTAAATATGGATGCCTTCTTTACAGATTCGGGCATAATATTTTTATCCACCTCTGCTTTCGCCACTTTAAAATCTTTATTTTTGTTTTTAATTTGTCCGGTTTGCACAATTTGTTACCTCAATCTAGCTTGTATAAGTCTTGCACAACTTTTGGAGTTTGAACGTTATATCTGTTAAAAGCTAGCGTTTATGTAATAAAAATGTCAATATTGACATAAAACACAAAAACTAAATATTAATAAGTTTAAATTAGATTTACCTTTATCGGCATAGACAGTTCGTTGAAGGAAGGTAATGCCTTTGCCCATTCAATGATAAGGTGTAGTTGAGCTCTCATTGATTCACATATATCAGCAAGTGTGGCCAATCTGTGCTCGTCACAATTCGACTCACCGGTAGGCGCTTTGGAATTTATTAGTTTCTGATAGGAAGAAAAGATAAGTAAGGTGAAGTTTATATATAAAGAAAAACGACCGAAATCTAAGAATGTAGACATTCATACAGGGAGACGACAATTCCCATATTTTAAAGCTCCAACTTTGGCTTGCTGTAAATACCAATCACACTGTATTTAACCAGTCGACCTTCCATGATCATCATCAGAGTACGACGGCAACAGACTAGCGAGGATCAAACCGCATTACATATATATGGAAGGCAAACTTAGATATGCTTCTCTCATCTTTTGTAGTTTCGCAACCATTTTACATGACTGGAGATATAGGCTGCCCAATTTCTATGCAGTCATACACATAAACTATTTTCAGCTTTCGCAAAACATATATAAAGGCAACACAATTAATCAATCATTGATTGTGCGGGTAATGGTAATAATTCTGTAAATCATGTTTGCGAACTAAAGTAATTTTTATTATTACCAGCACAGATAAAAAGTAAGATAAACTTACGCCGAAAGTAGCCTGCGTTAAGGCTTTTGGTGGAGCTTCATGCCATGTGCTTCAGCTCGATTGTTGTTAACTGGTTGGGATTTATATTCATATATATATATATATATATATATATATATAATATATACTCTCTTTCATATATATCGCCCACGTTTAGGGAAAAATTACATATCTCACCAGTTGATTTATTATGAAAGTTGGGACTCATTACGGCTGCTCTTGCCATAGAAGTATTGAATGTTTTATTTTAATTACTGACACGATGTTAAATTACAAAGTTTAGCGATTTTAATTTTTTTTTCGTTGAATAATATAAATCGATTCAAGCAACCAGTTGAAAGACCACGAATTATGCCTCAATAATGTATTGACTTACGGGAATTTTTTTGGTCACTGACCTATGAGGACAGCTTTATTTTTATTATTAACCTACTTTCCTAATATGCTGATATCATTTTTACTAAACTCAATTTTTGAACTTGAAATAAGCTCCAATCCGATTGTATAATCGGTAGCAAAAAAGAAATTATGTTGACAGATATATGTAGGGATGCATTTAGATATTTTACGCTCATCATCAGAACACAAAGGCAAACTGTCTAACAAGGGGCAAACAGCAATTCATTTAAAATCTTTTGAAAATCCGAAATGCGCCCCTAATGTCCCATAGTGTTAGATAAATTTGAATTAGCTGAAATGTTAGCTACCTATTTCACCATTCGTACAGTCATCAAATTTTGCAACTATTGCAGTAAAATCTTAAGGATGGAATTTTTGCTTAAGTGGTAGAAAAGATTATTTATTGTCATCAATATTGCTGAATTTAACTTTAATCCAATCTCAATTGTTACGAGCCATTCCAAATTGTAAAGCTATCGTTGTATCAAAGATTATAGGCTTCAAAAATAAATTTTCGCTTCTTTGAGTTGGCAACGGCATCCAACCAAGGAAGTCTTGATTATGTGAAAATAATGTTTTGGTGCTATTCGTACTAATCACAAAATAATTTTTTTATAAAATCAACTACCTCGACGACGGATTTATTGATTTTTCGAATGTGTGCCTCAGCCTGCATTAATTGATTGAGACCCAAAACTTGTTTTCTAGACAGACTTTCAGGCGAATCGTCAATTTCTAGTACTCGACAGTAGTTTGCTGATTGCTCATTCGGAAAATTCATCGTCAGGTGTCCAATCTAGAAATAATTATGAATATTTTATATAAATTAAATTATGATCATACATAATTTCAGCATAATTTGCGCAAAGATTTCATGAGGTAAATGAAGAAATTCATTATTTTTCATAATAAATTAAGGTTAAATCAATAAGTTTCAGAGTGATTATTTTATTCTTAGAGTATCTAACCATACTTTAAATCAAGTTTGCGAGCTTAAAGTAAACACCAATCCCATTGTATTTAACCAGGCGTCGAACAACATAACAAAACTACCGCCAACCGCAACGCAATGACGCGTTTCGACCTTCCATGGATGATCATCAGAGTACGACGGCAAACTGACTGTCGAGGATCAAACCGCATTGAATATATATGAAAATCAAATTTAGATAAGCGGCTCTCACATCTAGCAGTCTTGCATACATTGAACTAGACTGGAAATAATCAAGGTTGCGAACTTGATATAAACACCTGACCCATTAAGTACATACATTTGTTAGTATAAATTAAGAATTGTATAGTGTAGAAAAGACATTTCATCCAGTAGACCGGTTTCGTCCTTATTGGGAACTCACCAGGTACTTGCCAGAATTTGCCGCGAACAAGGCTCGAACCAGGGTACGCATACTTCGGAATCTTGTGACTTAAAAACTGATCCACCCTGCCGCATACTAGTCACAATTTCCAGTCATATACTTACAGTCATAACTAACTGATGAGTTTCCAATAAGGACGAAACCGGTCTATTGGATGAATTGTCTTTTCTACACTATACAATTTTTAGTTTATACAAACAAATGTATGTACGTAATTGGTCAGGTGCTTATATCATGTTCGCATCCTTGATTAAAGTAAACGTTATCACCGCCCGCACAACCAATATTCCTTTAGATATATAAATGTTCATTTCAATACCACTTCTTCATTGAGTGTGGTGTTTGTTCAGTTATGACAGATTGGGGTGGCTAGTTGAGACTTCGTGTCTAAATGGATGACATATGAGCTCCTCGTAAAAGAGAAAAAAAGTAACCGATTTAAATTAGTTAGTATGTGACTGAATATTGTATGAGAGTGCGGCAGGTTGGCTAAGTGGTTAGAGCATTAGATTTTGAATCAGTCGTATCCAGGTTCGAGCCCTGCTCGCGGCAAATTCCTGCCAATACGTCATGAGTTCCCAATAAGGGCGAAACCGGTCTACTGGATAAATTGCACTATACAATTCTTAGTATGTACTTAATGGGTCAGTTATAATATTAATTTCACAACCTTGATTATTGTAATTGTTATCACCGCCCGCGCAATCAATGTTCGTATTTTTTAACACATGAACGAATAGGAGATTGCATTCATCACAATTTGACCATTTTTGTGCGTTTTTTATGGAACCGATCGTTCATTGTGATAAGTCGTCAGTTAGCACAAAACGCACAATTATATGAGCAATAATGACATCTTTATAAGTTAACAATTTATTGCATTTTGCGTTTGCAGGAAACTTATCCTATTTATTTAATCGGCTTTTCGCTTGTATAAACATATATTAATTTTGTATTAGACATCATGGAATTTGCTGTCTTTTTAAAAATTTTCTATTTAAACATATCAAATGATGAGTCCAATTTAAAAGATAAACTAGCATATGACGTCCTTAGGCCTTGCACAGCTTTACTGATTCTTATAGTTTATATTTCGGTTGCTTGCATACATCTTTCATGATACATAATAAAACAGCCATGTAACCCGAAGAGACGCATTCAAATTACAAATTTCATCAATCATTTATTATAATCAAGGTTGCGAATTTGATATAATTACCTGACCCATTAAGTACATACAATTTTTTAGTGTAAACTAAGAATTTTTTAAGTATAGAAAAGACAATTCATCCTGTAGACCGGTTTCGTTCTTATTGGTAACTCACCATGTATTGACCAGAATTTTCGCGAACAGGGCTCGAACCTGGGCACGTCTGATTCGGAATCTGTTGCTCTAACCACTGAGCCGCCCTACCGCCCACAATACACAATATTCAGTCATATACTAACTAATGAAACTCGGTTAGTTTTTTTCTCTGGAAAACTTGATTTAAAGATATTTCAACTTTCATAGTCCGAATACGGCCCAAAACTAATTATCGATGCCTATTCTAAAATGTATACATAATATATTGAAACTCGGAATTTCGGCGTTCATTTTCCATTCAATTGGAACAAATGTGACGCTTCAAGAAAAGAGAACGACAGTGCTCAATTTCAATAAATTATACGTAGACAGATGTTTGATATTTTAAGTAAGTTTGATAACGTATTCTAATTATGGTTATTAATGATGAAAACGTGTCAGTACGTTTAACTTATTGCAGTTTTACTTTTCTGGAACGCGAGTAAATTACATGTTTCGATTTTAGCTCATTTTCGCACAAGCAATGATTTCTTGAGGTTCACCTATCAACTAAACATCGCATTCTACACAATTTTACAAAACAAAGAATATGCTACATAGATGGTATACTGTAATTAGTTTTGTGCGAAAAACGAAAAGTAGGACCGAAATAGAGGACATTTCTGCATAAATATTCCAATATACCAACGCGCATCGGCATGCAAATACAAACAAACACACCGCGTGAACATATGCAAACGGTCCATATGGCAAATTGCGCACACACTTTAACAAGGTTATGCTAATAAAGGCAAATACATGAACAGACAATATGCAACGTACATAACGAGAAATTATTTACTTGCATATGTAGTTGCGACAGCTTTCCGAAATTAATTTGTAACATGCCACATTTTACATCACGACAAAATTTAATAGAATTGATATAAACGCTAAATTTTGATTGGTTGACATGATAAAAACTCAGGATTATTAAATTTGCTCATGACAAAGCCTTTACCTCTTACGCTGCATTTGCAGCGGAAGTCGTAAATTATGGCACCTATTAAGTCAGAGCATATTTGTAATTGACAGAATGTCAACTAAACCATCTGAAATTGTTTCAGGTGCTTCACACCTAGTAACAAATTACCGTAATGCTACATGGTACCAACTCTATGGTACCAACACAATAGATTTCAATGTATGCTCAAGTTCACCAAAATTATGAATTACCACTTATTCGGAATACCTGCTATTCAACCAAATCAGTATACTCTGGCTTTTATCGATATCGGTTATAAAATTTCGCAGTTATAATAATATCATTCAATTAATTATATAAAAGTTAGATACTGTTTTTGCGGAGAACAGATATAAAAGCAATTGTTTATTAGGCGTTGCGCACCTTGTAACAAATTAGTTCAAATATGACCAGAAGGATGAATCAAAGACAGTATGAACGAAACGTTCAATCGCGTGCAAATTTGTTTCGTGCATACCGGTGACAAATAATAAATATATATTTGTGTCAAGAATGTTGGACAAATTGATGGCACAATGTCCTAGACGAATGTGTGGGACAGCGGCAGTGGAGTTAACTTCATAAAAAGTGTTCAACAATGCGACTTCAAAGTAAACTCATTGTAAATAATCTATACCGAGCCTGAAACGTGTGCCAAAGCCAGAGTGTATGAAAAACAGGTATTCATATGTAGTTGTGATTCTCAAATTTGGATAAATTTAGCATATCACGAAATTCATTGTGTGGGTAGCCTGTACCTACTCGACAACCATAGTGTTGGTACCCTTTACAGGCTGAATATATATTTCATCTAGTGAGTTGGTTGTGAAGTCGCGTTGTCGCAGTCATTATATGAATTGTGGTCGACTACTGCTGGTATACACATTCGTATAGGAGATTGTACCGTCCAATAGTTCCACATTCATCTTTTAAACATATTGTTAAAATAGGGTATACTACCGTGCCCAGATTCGAGACCTGTCCGAGGCAAATTCTGGCCATTACGCGATGAGTTCGTAATACGGACGAGACCGGCCCATTGGATAAATTGCCTTTTCTGCACTATACAATTCTTAGTTTATTTTGACAAATATACGTACTAAATAGGTCAGGAGATTTTATCGAGATCATAGATAACTTGAATATTTAAATAACATGAGATTCGTTGTTTAGTTGACATAACTAAATCGGAACTCGTTATAATTTCACCATTGTGTTGACAGGAAATGTTTGCCTTATCATCGATACCATACCTTTAAATTAAAATATGCGGCAAAAATATGAGTACATCTTTCTTTTAGGAGAAAGCAACTGCGCTACTGATTAAATTGTAGTGTTGAACAATCATAATTTGCTTGTTACTTGGTATAAACTGTTCGCTCCATAGACTGGGAAACTGCCCAAAGTATGGCTGTATGATTAAAAATGATTTACTGGATTAGGTCGAGAATAAATTGCGGCTAAATTTGGAGTCAACGTGAAGAAAAAACTGCAGTAAAAAATGGGTGAAAGAAGTATAATCGAAAAGAGAGAAACTATTGCGTGTTCTGTGTTCAAGTCCCCAGATTTAATGCTATCCAAAACATAATATTTTAGAAATAAGACTGTACTCATTCGCCAGTTACTGCCAGAGTCTACAGATAATTAAGATATTTATAATATTAAAATATAACGGAAAAAGCAAACCAGCGAACGCACAACATTTAAAATGGAAAGAACAATGTAAAGATAAATTAAATTTTATTTTCTTAATGGTGTACAAAGCAAAAAGGACAATAATTTGTTGTGGCATAATTTTATTTATTTGATGACAAATATAATCTTCTCCTTATAATGTAAAATAATTGATCAATTACCTGGACTTTGTTTCCGGATATGGTATCTCCAGATTTCGCCTTAACAGTCGACGACATACAACTTGAAGGATAGTTCTCCTGAGACACCAGCTCATGCGAAGAATGACTTCGCATAAGCAATTCTGCGTCATAATCCGCTGGCATTGTCGGCACACCCGAGCTGGTAGTTATTCGTACACCTGTTGCCTCCATTGAAATCATCTGCGACTGCATATTTTGGTCGTATTGTTGTGGTGAATAAGGTATATACCTGATGGAGTCAGGTGCGCCAGCAAATAACTGCCCATTAGACGTCGAATTTACATCAAGACTTGCATCAAAATCGCTAAACTTACAATCCGGTGTCGAGGTTAAAATTGTGCGATTACTGATCTTATCGCGTTCGTTTTGAACAGCTAGAAATAGTGTACGATGAGAAGGCCACAAAAAATATAAGCAATAAATAACAGTCAAGTAGTGCAATGATTTTGAATCCCGATATCACATCAAAATAGAAATTTCACAAAAATTCAAAATTAATTGTCGGTATTGCATTCGTTTTGTACGCTGACGTGGAGCTACCACACTGCCAAATTTGGAATAGATACAAATATGTTTTAAGTAAATAAACACTTTTAAAAGTAGTAATCGAATGCACGACTATATTTCGCATAATAAAAGGATAATTATATTTAACCAGTCGTCGAACAACATAACAAAACTACCGCCAGCTGCAACGCACTGACGCGTTTCGACCTTCATGATCATCATCAGAGTACGACGGCAAACTGACTATCGAGGATCAAACCGCATTGAATATATATGGAAATCAATTTAGATATGCGGCTCTCACCTCTAGCAGTCTTGCATACATTGAACTTGACTGGACATGTCGGATGCACAATTTCTATGCAGTCACGAACATTAACTATTTTGCAGCTTTCGCCACATATACATATATAGACAATGCAATTAAACAATAATTGATTGCGCGGGTGGTGGTAACAATTCTTTAAATCAAGTTTGCGGGCTTGAAGTAAACACCAATCCCATTGTTTTTAACCAGTCGTCGAACAACATAGCAAAACTACCGCCAGCCGCAACGCACTGACGCGTTTCGACCTTCCATGATCATCATCAGTGTACGACGGCAAACTGACTATCGAGGATCAAACCTCATTGAATATATATGGAAATCAAATTTAGATATGCGGCTCTCACCTCTAGCAGTCTTGCATACATTGAACTTGACTGGAAATGTCGGCTGCACAATTTCTATGGAGTCACGAACATTAACTGTCTGCAGCTTTCGCCACATATGCATATATAGCCAATACAATAAAACAATAATTGATTGCGCGGGTGGTGGTAACAATTCTTTAAATCAAGTTTGCGAGCTTGAAGTAAACACCAATCCCATTGTATTTAACCAGTCGTCGAACAACATAACAAAACTACCGCCAGCTGCAACGCACTGACGCGTTTCGACCTTCCATGATCATCATCAGAGTACGACGGCAAACTGACTATCGAGGATCAAACCGCATTGAATATATATGGAAATCAAATTTCGATATGCGGCTCTCACCTCTAGCAGTCTTGCATACATTGAACTTGACTGGAAATGTCGGTTGCACAATTTCTATGCAGTCACGAACATTAACTGTTTCCAGCTTTCGCCACATATACATATATAAGCAATACAATAAAACAATAATTGATTGCGCGGGTGGTGGTAAAAATTCTTTAAATCAAGTTTGCGAGCTTGAAGTAAACACCAATCCCATTGTTTTTAAACATTAAGGTCCTACGGATTTATTACAAAAAGAAGTTAAATTTTTGATAAATAATATGATAGCTAAAAGCGAATTTGATCAAGCAGTAATAACATTCATATACATAGAAACGTAATATGTTTTTAATTCATAATCATAACCGTCACTAATCTAAATAATTCTCCGACATCTTTGTGCTAGTAATTGGAATAAATATTTACTGATTTGATAAATTATGCACGTATTTTTGTATGTGTCTGCTTTATATAAGCACAGACTCTACCAGTGTAGTCATTTGCATATATGTCTATCTCTAACTACATATAAATTTATTTCATTTTATCCACCTTCAGCTGTTCGGGTTAAATTAATAATGGATTCGATATGGCCTAGCAAGTTCTCTCAAACCCAAATAATTAATTCAAATTACATAATAACACACCTTGTATTTACCAGAATATAATCGATGATTTTATCACGCGTAACTGCACAAATAGGAGAAATTTTACATTCTTTTCATATGAGTTTAATGCAAGATTTGAAAGGATTACATATTCTTTAGTGACTTTCTACCGTCGTCTTTCGTACTAACTTTGTTAATAATATTTACCAGCAAATTATTCAAAATAAATTACATACAGATACAAGTTAGTCTACTGGTCTTGCACAGATGTTTACAAATGAGGTGATTCTCTGCTCTTCTCCTGTTGAATGATCATTCCATGAAGTATCGAACTATTTTTTAACTGTTTATAACTGTCTAATATAGAATCAATAACTATTCACAATGACATATTCTAGTCGATTTGTATCTTGCCACTCCAAAAGTTTCCTAATTTTACTAAAACTGTTCACTTAAGTTTACTGGAATATCTGCCACTGTTATAGTACATTCGCTATTTTCTGTTGCGCATTTTCACAATTACGACATCATTTCAATTGTTGTATAATGAGAATGCGTCATTACAAAGGCGCAATGGCTCAACATTGTTATTTTTTCGTAAATTGTGTTTGCTTATTAGCTTTTAATTAGTAGAAATATAATGTTTTAGATTATTTAATATTAGATTTGTATTTTTACATACTCTTTAGTTTGTAAATCTTTTTTCTGCTTGCTGTTATTTAGATGTTTGCAAACTTTTTTTGGTACACCATGTTAAACTTTCTGAACATAAAATTCATGATTATTTGTTTAAATGTTTTTTTGTTATAAATAATTTTCTACATAGAACTTCCACTTTCGAATGCATACATTTGTTTGACACTTGATTTTGTCTACTCTATGATAAGTTCAACTACGTGGTATTACTTTCAAATCAGTTATCAATGTTGAGTGTGAGCTAGTATAGGGGATGCTCTCAGGGCCAAAACAAAAATATATCGACCAATATATTTATGATTAACAAAAAATAGATTTTACATAAAAAACTAAAACGGTAAGTTTAAGTAGTTACCATGAAATTAAACTACCAAAAATATAATTTATTAAGTGCAACTTTATCAGAAATTTATTAGTTATCAAGACTCCAACCCATAGCGCGGGACTAATTTTATAAGTGTACAGTTAAGATCCAACGATTAAGCTTAAGCAAGTCGGCAAGTGCTTAAATCTGAACGTTTTATTTCAATAATTTTTAATTAGTTAGATTATATTACACAGATAACAGAAACTTTGTGTGTAGTTAAACGAATTTCTCTATCTTTAAAATTTTTATTGAAGCTAATTTTAAGCCATAACAACAATAAAACGATGCAATAAAGCCGTACCCAATCAATAGACTTTTATTCGTATTTACTTATTAGAGAAGACAAATTATTCTAAATATTTACTAAATGAAGCTACATGGAGATCTAACACAAATTTTGAACTCGATTTTGGAAAAAATCACCTGCTAAACTTAAATGTATACGATAAGATCACTGTAATACAACATTCTTATATTGTTCATTACAGTTTCTAGGCAAAACGTCCAATTAATTAATAAGTAAATTAAATAATGATAGAATTTTAGTTTTTAACATTTAATATTCAAGTAAATTTTTTCCTACACAAATAAACCCAATAATAATGGCTCAACAAGCAAGCAGCCTGTAAGTGAATCTCATGTTGATGACTCCAATTATCAACACTATTTTAGATCGTAACGCAAAGATTTAGCAGATATTAATAAACCAGTCACATAACTTAATTCACAGCAAGAGCAGAATAATAACTGCTGCACCAACTGTTTTGAACATACTAATTATGTAGCATCCTCCATAACAGCGGTATTTATAGTTCTGTGACATTGAAAATTATGCTTCTTTAATCCTCCTCTTTACAGCCTCTAGATCAATGTGAAAGCTTTTGTCTCACCATAAGAGTTTTAAATATTTGAGCAGCAGCTAAATCTTTATTTAACAACTGAAGAAAATGCAGAGAATTTTGAAGATGCTAGCAGTGGCCTAAGCTCATTGTTGTGGTTCAATATGACGTCGTTTGTTAAAATGAGACTATGTCGTTAATTAAGGAATAGAGAGTAGTTTTCGCCTAACTTATTGTGAACAGTGATAAAAAACACTCATCGGACCAGCTTTAAGAAAATCATTTTTCTCATTATATTTTGGAATGCTATACCTGAGTGTCAGTTCTCTATACAAACACGTGTATTTCAAATTAATTTCCGGATAGCCACATGAGAAAATCAGTTCGTTGAAAAAATGTTGACAAGATGCGATGGAATTAGTAGTTAGAAGCAGGGCCTTAATGCTAGAGGCAGCAAAGAATAGTGCTTAATAGTAAATAAGGAGGTCTATCTTGTTATTTTTTGCATTTACCCTTTCTTTAAAAGAGAGTTTGTTTCTACTAGGCCAAAAGGCAATTGTGCCACCTTCCACAGAACTCATGCTGTCATGAAACCATAAGATAAATGGGGCGCTAGCAGTCGATCTCAGTCTTTAATATCCGCATCCAATTTCTCAGAGATCGTACGTATGAAATGTGTCAATTAGGACAAACCTGATTAGTCAGAATGTGCGCCGTATCACCACAGTAGATTAAGGAACAGGTGTTAGTTTTCTGTTTCATACCGACTCGGATTTCAGCATGACAGAGATTGGTTATTCTCTTAAGGCTACCAACGATTTTAGCATAATAGTTTTTTAACAAAAATTCTTACCGTCACAATTGGTTTAAACATTAGCTGCTTTGGAAATTATCAGGGGCAGATATTCAATAGATATTGACTTTTTAACCACCCTGGATGTATGTTTAGATGCACAATCCAGACAGGTATATAAAAAACAGTCTACACAAGGCTCTTTCAAATGAAAAGTAAGTTCAAACAGCTGCAACCCGCAACGGACCATTCCAAGTAAAACATAACATAAAAGTGAGTTATACTCTCGAACGCATGCGTAACTGGACTCTAAGAGATATTAAGTAAGGCATAAACGCCAACACCACATATTTTTACAATGTGGGGGTCGATAAATCTCTAACAATTAATTAATCTTGGTTTTTGTACAGATTAAGTTAACGCTGATTTCTTCAAAAAAGTTGTGTTCTGAAAAAATACCGTAATTTGTTGGAATTTTCTGACACATCCGTATATGTTTTCATTTATTTGGCACTTGTGCTACAAAATTTTGATAATAAAATACTGAATTGGCTTTAAATAATTATTTATATTTCATCTCGAGAAGAATCTCAAATTCGTCACAGGTAAATTTCTTGGGTTTCTACTACTAATATCTTCAATGTCGTAAAGTTATACTGAGACAATCACTGGAACGGTGAGAAATTGCACTCCGTCTAAATAAACAGTGTGCAATTAATCTTGATTTGATAACATGGACAAAATCACTAAGCGTGAGGATGCAGTGCAGTTGACCGAAGTACATAGGAATCAACGCTTTTCCCGCGGAAATAAAACTCCTATCCCAGCACGAATTTAAAAAGGCGGCTCACAATCACTTCTTTAACAAATACCTATATGAAACGTCTGATTGGAAGCAAAACCGGTTTCTCCTTAACCCATAACACTTACTTTTATCCCTAGGCTATTATCTAGTTTTGGAGCGTGAAGTCTCTTTTGGCCAGCCTCATCTTTCAACTATTTGCCTCTGATTCTCAAATTCAAATATGGACTCTCCGATACCATTTTAATCCCCTTTTTTATTCTACCACATCCAAATATTGATTAGTGTGCCACAATTTGCTCTCCTAAATCTCTACTTTTTGTTTTAGCAAATAATCGGAAACTCAAAAAGCCTACTGGATCATCTGACGGCATTCATCCGACCCTGGTTCCTCCACACTTTCCATCGGTCATAACCTCGCTCAACGGAAGTCAGTGATCTCTGCAAGCGACATTGACGTGCGGATTCTCCACAAGCTTCAATCTAGTCGACTTTACCCTTTTCAATACTATCCTACAGAAAATAGAGATCCATGGTAAAGTACTTGTCGGTCGACTTCTGCAGCAGATCCTCCATTGCCTTCTAACTCAGAATCAAATTCGTTTGTCCGACACCTGCAAATCCAGCATTGATACTCGGATTCTTCATGATCTGTACTCTATTCGATCCTTCCTAGTCCAATGGAATCTCCTTTCCATCAGAACGAACTATCACGAAGTTGATGAATGAACTTCTCTTTCTCAACTCTTTTCTCCCTTATGGTTAAATATTTTGCTAGTCACAATTACATTCAACTTTGCATATCCTACTTTTGTTTAGTACCACATCATTTCAACTGTTAGGCCTGTTGGCCCTTGTTGTTGTAGTAATCTGGCGTCACAGCATCTCTCCTAGGGGGTAATCAAAGAGCCTCTACAACATGAGCCTGCTTATTATATGTGTCTTAGCCAAACCATTTCTTATTAACGAAGCATTTTTATCAAACATGAGTGTATTTTAAGAATTTTGATTATAATTATAAATGCGAAATTGTTGCGGTATTACCTTAAATAATCCCAGCATAACGACTTGAATTTCGGTCGATAAAGCTGTTAACTGCGGCAACGAAACGACATTTATGAGTGGTTCTGATGGTAATCTTTTCAAATATGACATAAGTTTATTTTTTATTCTGCCAAAGCTCACGGAAATAGGAATAGTATGTCTTATTAAATAATATAGGGGATATCTATCAATGTCGAACTTAGCCGATAAAATTTTGTCATTCCATGCATCAACTTTTGCGAACTTATAATTCATGTTGTTAGAAATAGCTTCTGCAGCGCATTCTTCAAATTTTGGTAACGAATCTGTACAGATATGACACCAGGTTGCATCTAAATTAACGAAATTTATACATACAGAACATAATAACAACATTATTATTTTCCTTCACAAAGGCCTCATATGTTTCATTTGAAAGAACATAAATATTGTTCTCAATTTTCAATTCCTTACACGAGGCAAAAGTAGCCAGAAACAAAACAATAAATAATAACGACATTAGACAACACACGATAATACGCAGTAATTCAAATAAATTCAGAGTTACGGTTAAAAAAACAACAGGAAAACAGTCTTTTTAAACGAGATAAATACTGTAACGACACAAATCAATCGCCGACATATTGCGTAAATTAAATTCAAATTTATTTACGTTGCACCAATGAGAAAAAAGCAAATTGCCGTTTAACCACGTCTAACCACGTTTAACTAATAGTATGCAAGTACACATATTGCATGCTATTTAAGCACGGTAATTTACCATGCAAGTCAGTTGGTCGTATCTACGTTCTGTCTCGTGTTACACATGTGCGTGCTGTCGGCTGTCAATACCTACGCTGGATATTGATTTGTTTCACTAACAATTGGCAACATTCGTGACTCACCGTGTTACTCTTCAACCAGCAAGACGAGCCAATTAATGCAGAACTTCAACACACATGATAACAACAGCAGGAACCACAACCAGAGTCCACCCAAGGAACAGAACGTCAACTTACTTATATATAACTTACGCGAACGCCGCCAAGGCCCTCTTAAGGGCCCCCATATCAGTAACTAATCTCTATTCAGAGCACCTTAACTGAGTTTGTAACGTCGTACGGCATTTACTTGAAGCCGGGGCGTTTACAAAATTGGTGACCGCGCCAGGATATTGATTATTGTTCTGATTTTTTTGGTATAAATAAAATTGACTTCCTTTTTCATCTATTTGGGATAAAAATCGATTAAGATTTGCGTTTTATCTACCGTGATCGTGGCCATCTGTGAATTTTTTGGGTATATATATATATTCGCGGTTTGTGTTGGGGGATATAATAATAATAGATTGACATTTGTGTTTTCTTTACCGTGATTGTGGTTTTCTGGGAAATCTGTTGGGATAATAATAACACATCGGCATCAAAGGCCAACGGGTCCTTTGTTCATCTTTTCTACGTACAAAACGGCACCGTACGTACTCAACAAACTCAATTGCGGAATTTTGGAAACAGTGACTTTTTTGTTCTGCACTTATTCAACTGTGGAAGCTGTTTGTGGGTAAGCGTTTCGTTAAAGTATATTTATATATTTTCATATTGCTTTTAATTTATGCCTTTAAGATCCCGTAAGATTGTTAAAATGTCAGGTCCAATTTTAGATATTGATGTTCCTGTTTGGGATGGAGATAGTGAGTTATTTTTTATGCGCGTAGACTCCGCTTTCTCCCCGTTTCCTGATTATGACAGTTATCAAAAACTGTCGAAGGTTTTTGCTAAACTACCTTCTGAATTGCAGCGACGGATTTATTCTAAGCTAAGCTTGAGGCCATTAGGAAGCTACCTAATCCCATTTTGGGCCTACAAAACGAGGTAGAATCCTTGCTTAGACCCACTGAAACTGAGCAGATAATAAACAAATATGCGCAGTTAGATATGCCAAATCTTGGCCCCATAGAAATACTGAGGGAATTACGGAAACGTTGGTATGAAACCAACATTTCTGACTATGAGGCTAAGGTTGCTTTTATTAACAATCTTCCCCAAAAATTAAAACTCTTTGCCAGACAGCTCCCCAACACTCTCTCTATAGATGACTTACCTGAGAGATGTGAGTTAGAATATAGGGTTTTGGAACCCAAAGTGAATCCATCATCCTTTTTCTTCACCCCCGCAAGATGATAGACTCTCCTCCTTAGAGAGAACAGTGGCGAACATGGCCAAAGTTCTAGAAGGATTGGCCATTACCAAATTGGAGATAAATCATGTGAATGCTCGACCAAAATTCGTTTCCAAGTCAAATTATAATGGTAGGCGGCGATCGAGATCTCCGCAATCATTTAATAAATATGTTCCAAAGAACTGGTGTTATAACCACCAGAAGTTTTTTATGCTTGCCAAGTTTGTCTTTGTCGTTCCGAAGAATTTCCGAATGAGTGTCAATTTCCACAGCTGACAGAGAGGACAACAGACCGCAGGCACAAGGGTGCATCAGTATTGGGAAACGTCTGGCGCAGGAAGTAGAAGACCGTACTTTCTGCACATCAACGGCATCAACGGTATCAACGGCGCTACAGGGAAGAAGCCAACTACAATCCGACATCCCTGTCGACTCTTTTCGTCCACGCCGAATTTTTCACATAGAAAACCAAACAGACAATGCCGGTCGCAATCTCCAGCTTACTTGTTTGCATGACCCGGACAAACAGCCAAACGAACTTCTGCACCTTCTTGATTTCAAAACTGGCGAAGAGTACATCGTAGACACAGGTGCGGCAGTCTCAGTTCTCAAAGGTGATTCAATAGCCGAGATGTCGCTAGGCGTTCTTCTCGCAACAGCTACAGGCGAGCCCATACCAACTTATGGCTGCCAATACCGCACACTCAACATAGGTCTACGACGTGAATTTTCCCACAACTTCATCATTGCCAAGGTCTCACATAATATAATAGGCCTTGATTTCCTTCTAAAATTTCGGCTCATTGTTGATCTTGCCAATCAAAAGATCATCGACCCCTCCACCGGACTTGAACAAAGCTTTTGGACACTTGCCTCCGAGCGTTTGGAGTTACAGGTCATTCAGCCAACCCCAGTGCATCATTCAGCAGAGATATCAGCAGCTCTTCGAAAATACAAATCGCTTTTCGATCTTAACAAATCCGATCTACGAGTCTCCAACACGATGCATCATATCGTCACAGAAGGACAACCTATTGCACTGAAGAAGCGACCACTGGCTCCTGCTAAGCTGAAAGCTGCCCAAGAAGAATTCTCAAGGCTTTTGGAAGAGGGAATCATCATACCATCGAAAAGTTCATGGGCGTCACCACTGCACTTAGTCTCTAAATCAAACGGATCGTACAGAGTCTGTGGAGACTACCGTAAGCTAAATTCAGTGACAAAATCTGATGCATATCCTATTCCAAATATCAACACTTTACTTGAAAAACTCAACGGCAGCAATTTCTTCTCAGTGATTGACCTCAGACAAGCGTACCATCACATACCGGTAGCACCAGACGATATCGAGAAAACTGCAGTTATCACTCCATTTGGCCTTTTTGAATATCTTTACATGCCTTTTTGACTAGTAAGCCAGATACGATTCATATCAACATACTTCGGCAACGACCGCTATTGAATGTCATATCTCGATGACATTATGGTATTCAGTCCAGATCTAGAATCTCATGCGAAGCATCTACGAAATGTCCTCTCACGCTTATCCAACCACGGACACAAGATCAACTGTGACAAGACGCAGATTGCAACTTCATCCGTCGACTTCTTAGGGCATCGTATCACGGCCCAAGGTATTCAACCGTTGCCGTCAAAGACGAATTCAATCAAGAATATCATGTCACCAAGGACTTTGAGCGATTTGCAGAAAATCCTGGGAGTACTAAACTATTATCGCAAGTTCCTTCCAGGCCTTTTCAAAACAACTTTATCCTTAGTGCAGGCACCTGCGGAACCGAAAAGGACTTAGCAAGAATTCCATCATTGCTTGGTCATCCGAAGACGAGGAATTACTTCGATTTGCCATCAACTCGTTAGCAAATGCCACAATGCTAACGCATCAAAATTTCGAAAAGCCATTTCTACTCACGACAGATGCTTCTGAATTTGCTATTGGAGCCACTTTGAACAAGAGATCGACGGAGTTCGGAAGCCTATCAGTTTCTACTCGCGTACTCTCCAACCAGTAGAAACGAGGTACGACACTTTGGCCGAGAACTTCTCGCCATCCACGACGCAGTGCGCCATTTTATCAGCATCATTGGCAGTAGCCGATTTGTTGTTTCACAGATCATGCACCATCTGCTACACTTCTGAAACGTAACCTACCACCGCTAACGCCAGTGGAAGATATTTTCACCGTTGAATGGTACCTACCACGTCAAGGGCAAATAGAACTTCATTGCAGATGCCCTGTCCAGGCCAGACGTCTCTCTACAACCACCTTCGCCGTCACCATTCACTGACAACTCCGTGGCACTCAGTGAACCTGCACTAACGCCAACTCTCCTGCAAACTGAACAACGCGGTGACATTCACATTCAAAGATCAACAGCCCGTCACCCAACCAAGTTCATATGCCGTCTGTGGGAAGGCTTACCAATTGTTTACTTCACGGGTACGCAGCCCAACAAGCCAGTTCTGCCGACCAGCCTTCAGAGAAGGTTTTCGATTCAATTCACTCAATTTCTCACCCAGGAAGCCAAGCGACTGTCCGACTTCTTACAGATCGTTTTTGGGGTCACAGACTTAGGCAGAATGTTAAACGATGGGTCTCAGAGTGTGCAATTTGTCAGAAAAACAAGATCACACGACACACTTGTTCTAAGTTGCAACATTTTCGGTCTACTTCTCGCCTAGCCATCGTCCACATCGACATAGTTCATCTGACAAAGGTTCAAGGTTTCAGCTACCTTCTAACTATGATCGATAGATTTACACGGTGGCCTGCGGCATTACCTTCTGGCACCATTTCTGCAGACGAAGTAACTAACGGTTTTATCTCTGCATGGATATCCAATTATGGTGTTCCCAATGAGGTCATCACGGACAGAGGCACTTGCTTCTCATCTGATCGTTTCAAAACCACCTTGCGGTACATGGGATGCATCTTACGCCAGACGACTGCCTAACATCCCCAAGCTAATGGTATGGTAGAGAGAATGCATAGGGAACTCAAAGCAGCTTTAGCATCCTCGTCCATTAATGGCAACTGGGTCGATGCACTACCTTTAGTTCTGCTGGCTATGCGTTCTCGTACTCGAGAATCCATTAAAACGTCTGCGTCACAACTCTTGTATGGCATGGATCTACGCCTGCCTAGTCAGCTCCCACGTCTACTACCGGCACACGATGACCCACAAAACGAAGCTACCCGCCTTCGACTTCATTTCGGTAACATGTCCGAACAGCAGCCGAGACACACGCCTCGTCCAGTCTTCGTTCACACACAGCCCCACAGCTGCAAGAGAGTACTCGTTCGCAACAATAATGCTGTTGCACCACTACAACCAAAGTATCGCGGTCCTTACCCGATTTTACTAAAACAGCCAAAATACTTCATCATTATGCAAGGCGCCACACCGACATCAGTAAGCATAGACAGGTTAAAACCGTTTATCGAACCACCTGATCCTGAGAGCGTTCAACCTTCTACACACGTCTCAGGCTCCGTCTGCTCACAATCTCAACCTGCTTTGTATAACGCGTAATTAATTTTTTTTAAACATTAACATTTAACTATAAAAATTTTTTTTAAACTTTACGTTAATTTTTAGTATTTGTCTCACGTGGCATAACCACCTGTTCTTAGCTAACAATTGTGTAGCATTTTTGAACAGTTCTTGGTATT
>JAQBSW010007604.1:0-39756 GCA_029291075.1 Eudiplozoon nipponicum | reverse complement strand
GCCATGCCACATGCCGCGCGCGCGAGCAGACATCACACGCACCCTCTAACCCCCGGATATCGATGAAAGCTTCTTTTCTGCTAGAGTGTGTATGGTTTAACTGGAGTAACAGGTGTTCGGAAATTGTTGTAATTCTCAATTTGGGTGAGCTTTAGCATAAATTTATATCCATCAGGTTGGTATCATGTACCGACTCGGAAACCATAGTGTTGGTATCCGGTACTCATCGATTTCAAAAAAGGTATCAGTTACTAACACAATAGCCATAGTGTTAGTATCCTTTACAGACTCGGTATATATATTATATAGTGTGAGTGAGCATTGAAGTCGCATTGTCGTTGACTTTAAATGATGTTAGTTTCAGTATTACGGGTTTACACATTCGTCTAGGAGATTTGCCGTCCTATTTTTGCACATTCTTCTACCAAATATATAGTGGTTAAAGGGCGTAATACAGGCTCCTAATGATGAGTCGCCAGTAAGCACGAAACGAATGTGCATGAGATTATACTTTCCGTTCATGCTGCCTTTGGTTTATCCTTCTGGTCACAACTGAACTAATTTGTTATTTGGTTCGCAACACCTAATCTGCTATGTTGCTCGATGACTGGTTAAATACAATGATATTTGTGTTTACTTCGAGCTCGGAAACTTGATTTTAAGAATTGTTAACACCACTCGCGCAAAAATGGATTGTTTAATTTTATTACATAAATATATGTGTGGCAAAAGCTACAAAAATTAAATAATTGTGATTGCATTGAAATTTTGCAGCCGACATTTCCAGCTGTGTCCATTCTATGTGAGAAAACTAGAGGTGAGAGCCGCATATCTAACTTTGTTTTCGATTAATATGCATTGTGGTTTGATCCTCGTTAGTCAGTTTTCCGTTGTACGCTTTTTATGGTCATAGAAGGTTGAAACGCGTCAGTGCGTGTGACTGACGGTAGTTTAGCTATGTTGTTCAACGACTGGTTAAATACATTGTGATTGGTGTTTCTTTGAAGCTCGCAAACTTTATTTAAAGCGGAAATTGCTTATGGAAATATGAGAGGATCATGTCATTAAACAGCAAAGGCAGGTCCTCAACACAGAAACCTTTTTACTCAAAAAATATCCTTTTTAACTGGCCGAAAATTAGAAAAAAGGAATTCAAAGTGATGAACGAATCACAAGAAGACAAAATTTCGGAAGTTATAATGAGACAGATAACTATTATAAATAAAAAATTCAAATGCAGCGCTGTTTTATTTGGCGCACGCAAACAGAGCAAGAAAATTAATTTATTATTGCTGACAAAATCATCTTTAGCACATTCTACATACAATATAGCGTTGCGTAGTCTGAAGACAACAAATCAAGGAATGATAGCAGTAGCAAACGCGAAAGTAAATCATCAGCCATAGAATAAATAAGAGAAATTTTGCATTGAAGAACTAACATCAGATAAAAAACCAAAGTGGCAGAACTGTATGCGTAGTCACCAAATAAATGCAAACGACTGCACTAGACATAGTAAATACCATCTTACATAACATGCCTTCATGGAATACCCAATAGAATTATTTTAGTAACGTTTGCGAACTTGAGGTAAACACCAATTCCATTGTATTTAACTAGTGGCACAATGTAGAGAAACTGATTATATTAACGCATACTGACGGCGTTTGTCCTTTCATGATCGCCACCATAACATGGCGGCAAACTGGCTAACGTGGATCAAACGCATAGTTTATGCAAACATTGCAAAATTAAATATGCGATTCTTAATTCAAGTAGTCAAGCATACTTTGTAGCTGAATGAAAATGTCAGCTGCAAAATTTTTCTATACAATCGTAAGCGTAAGACCTTTTCATCATTTGCACACAACTCTTTCATTTTTTACGAAAATGCGCATAGAAATGATCTTATTCAACTACACAGAAAGCTAATTCACGATAAGACTTTAAAAGAACCATAAAACATTTTGCAGTAGCGCTTTCGTTCAATATTATAAACTGATTTACCGAAGTAAAATGGAACACGATTTACTTTTGTTTTAATACACAGAAAAATATGAGTTCAAATATTTGTAAAAGAAAAAAGGCAAGAAAGCAAGTTTATGCATCTGGCTTGATTGCAAGTGTGGTAATAACAGTTATTCCAATTTATTCTGCACGCTTGAGTTAACCACCTATCTTTTTATATCTGACCAATCGCATAACTGAAGCACTTGCGTTAGTCACACCTAGTGACGCGTTTCGACCTTCTATGATACCCATCAAATACGGCGGCAACAGGGAAGGAAACGCAATTCTTATACAAAAAACAAAAATATATGCGATCACATCTATAGTAGTCTCGTGTACAATGTTTGACTAGGAATGTCGGCTGCACGAATTAAATAATCAGTGATTACGTAGGTGGCGATAACCATTATTTATATAATGTGTGCGAGCTTCATTCAAACACCAACCCTATTGTAAATATGTATTAGGTGTTGCGAACCTAGTAACAAATTAGTTCAGTTGTGACCAGAAGGATAAACCAAAGACAGCATGAACGGAAAGTATAATCTCATGCACATTCGTTTCGTGCTTACTGGCGACTCATCAGTAGGAGCCGGTATTACGCCCTTTAACCACTATATATTTGGTTAAAGAATGTGGGATAATAGGACGGTACAATCTCCTAGACGAATGTGTAGTGTGTAGTAGTGAGACTAACATTATGTAAAGTCTCGACAATGCGACTTCAACGCTAACTCACTCTACATAATATATATACCGAGTCTGTAAAGGATACTAACACTATGGCTATTGTGTTAGTAGCCGATACCAACATTATTGTACCGAAAAGGTACGTGGTACTAACACTGTGGTTTCCGAGTCGGTATATGGTACCAACATGATGGATATCAATTTATGCTATAGTTCACCGAAATTGAGAATTACAACTTTTTCTGAACACCTGTTACTCCAGTAAATCCATACACTCTGGCCTTGGTCGATATCAGTTATCACATATCGCGGTAAACATGACATCATTCGATTCAATATATAACAGTTAAATACTGTTTGTTGTGAAGAGCTAATATATATGCAAGTATGTATTAGGCGTTGCCAAATCCATTGTATTGAATCGATCGTACGACATAGCAAAACTACAGTCAGTCACCAGTGCTGATACGTTTCGACCTTCTGTGATCAGCATCAAAGCACGACTGCAAGCTACCTAGAGATGATGAGACATAATTCATGTATAAATTACGGTACATCAAATTTTCGGATCTCACATCTAGTAAACTCGCATACGTTGTATTTGACTTATAATATCGGCTGCAAAACTTCTATGCAGTAACGAACAATAACCTTTTTCAGATTGCACCACATATATACAAGTATTACAATTATCCAATCATTTAATGCGCGGGTTGTGATAACAATTGCTTAAATCATGTTTGTTTGCAAGATGTAAACACCAATCCTATTGTCTTTGACCAGACACAAAGCATAGATAATCTATAATCAGTCCCACGTACTGACGTGTTTCGCTTTTTTGTGATCTATGTTAGTTTCCTAAATGCACGCTGTTGCTTTTCATCGTACAAATGAATTAGCTAATGGAGTTCGTAACAGAGATATTTGAATATCCAAAAATAGTCGTGAGAACAAGTTGGTAAATTTAGACGAATAAAGATCAGCCGATGTTGCTTTGGTTCTACAATGAAACTTGAAACGTACCAGCTAAATTTGTTCGACCGTTGAATGAGTACACCTATTAATAATGACTGTTCATCATTGCAAAGATACTTTTCGAAGTAGCGAAGATTGAATTTGCATTAGACGTAGTGGCAATTAATTTGACCCTGAGAGAAAGGAAATAAAATGTAAACGACGAAGTTAGACAATTAAGTTATGAAATCAATATCAGACAATGCAGTGCTAGCAGGCGGGGAATCCTGCTAATTCAACGGACTTTAAAGAAAGATCGCAAGATTGAGAATTTTTTGGAAACTGATTTATTCAAATGTACCTGATCTGTGATGGGACTAACACAGTATTTTTCCCGGTTAAAAGTTTTTTAGAAAAATATCAGACACTTTTATCGGTATCCTTCATTGGTCCACAGCGTATCACATCCGTGATACAAGCTTATACAACAATATTACAATAATTAGTGTTAGTCACAATACAGATCAGGTAATTCAATGAAAAGTTGTTTGGTCTGTTATATAATGTTATATAAGTCGCATCCCGGATATATGGTCAAATTAAGGTTAATAAACAAGGTAAACCTTTAATAAATATCAATAATGGGTGAATCTTGCCAACATATGAGTTTCGAATTTTTGCATTATAGTACTAGCAATGACTCACAATTATTAGAATACACATTGATTAAGGTTGTGATTTTGAATACATTTAAAAAGGTGGGGAATCAAGACACGATATTAATGTATAACAATAAAACTACTTTAAGCACCGACAGGTTTTGGTGGGGAGGCAGCAAGAAATGAATATCGATATAGTTTAATTTAAAATAAAATACTGAAACTTTTGCAATCAAGATAAATACTCATCAATTTTGTTTGACAAAACAAAGCACCAATCGGTTATATATATTCGTGTTTACTCTATAACTGTTCATACAGAAATTTTTAAGTAGAAGCAACTATAGCTTTGCATTTAGATAAATGTGTGTGCATATATACAAGTTGTAAAAATGAAAGTGAAATATGCTAAGTACAATTTAAACTGAAATTGAGCAATTTATTTCCATTTATAACCATACTCTAACATTTGTTTGTGGGACTTTGTTGAATGAACAGGCGAGAAACCGAGTTTGGCTACTTGGTAAAATCAGCGAAATTGCGTTAAATTGAATTATTTCCATGTCAAATTCCAGAAATTATATGGCTTTAAATACTGAAACAGCGCAATAATGGTTTAAATAAAAAAAGTTACAATTGGAAGAGCATATTTGTAACAATCAAAGCAGGAGTATAATTGTTCAATAGATAATATTTGTTTTCACCAAGAAGATATAGCTTTAAAATAAAATTAAATAAACTCGCATGTATATATATATATATATATATATATATATATATATATATATTCAAACACGTATATAGGATGTGAAATGAGTAGATTATAATAACTCAAAAAATTAAGTTATAACGTTTTTGTAGTAGACTGAGATATACTTTATCATTCCTTAGTGGTTTCTGCTACTCTACCTGTCTGCGTAATTCTTCATGTTGCCCATGCATCCCGTCAATTGTTTAACTAGAAGATTAGCAAACTAGCTTCGACTTTACCAACCTTCGCTTATTTAGTTGGAGTCACGAATTTCACTATTATAAAGAGAATCATGGTTGGTCTTTGAAAATTCGGCCATAAACAAAAATTATACTATGAGTCAAATGTCACGCAATATAACACAAATTTGCATTATTAAAGTAGATTCCTGAAGCTCAGCCTACCAACGCGTATTTGGCAGTAATTTAAAAACTACATTTTCACGACTTGTTAAATAGATAATTCGACAAGGGTATTTTACTGTCCAAACGGTTGAATGCAAAACAAATTTTGAATCATGAATTTTCTCCCAAAAAATATTATTAGTAAAGGAAATTTATCCTTGGGATAAGACGTGTTAAACATCTGTCGTGTTATGCTTTAAAATCGACAGACGGAAAAAAATAATTAAATCCTTTGCTGGACGGTACCTACTTAGGTTAAATTACGAAGCAATAAAGACAATTAGATCATGATTTAAAAATAATCAAATTATTTTAAGTTCATAATTTAAGCAATAGTCGAGTAAAATCTTCAATAATTTTTCCGATGTTTTCGCTTAGAAATATCAGATTTTCCTCGGTATATTAATTATCAAATTAAAATTTGACATCGTAAAATAAATTTAGATACTTTGTTATCGTTTAATAAAAAAATTATGTAAGCAATACTTCATGTCAAATTATATGCATTATTATTTAGAATGAGATTGTCATTGTGAATTTTGTTTCGATTTTATTTAAGAAATATAAAATTTAAGAATAAAAAGTATGAATTTAATATTGTTTTGGTTAATTTTGTATAACGCTTTAATAATTTTTCAGATATGTTTTCGCTTAGAAATAGCAAATCTTTCTTCGGTATTTTAATTATCACGTAGCCAAATTCTGAAAATTAAAATTTGACATCGTAAAATAAATTTAGATACTTTGTTATCGTTTAAGAAAAAAATTTTGTAAGCAGTACTTCATGTCAAATAATTTGCATTATTGTTTAGAAGGAGATTGTCGTTGTGAATTTGGTTTCGATTTGATTTAAGAAATATTAAATTTAAGAATAAGAAGTATGAATTTAATATTTTTTTTTGGTTAATTTTGTATAACTCTTCTGTTGACAAACGAAACATTTCCCATATTTTATGAAAAAAAGATATTTTAAATTAAAACATGTTGTTATTTAAGTGAGTTATGTTTGTGTGTAATAGTGTCTTGGTTATGAATTCACTCAAAAATTGTCTTATGAAATAAATAATCACTGGTTGCGCGCATAGGGATAACAATTATTTCAATCATGGTTGCAATCTTAACATTAACACCTGGCTTGTTTTGTAAATAATTTTGGCATTATAAAATAAGCAGTGTACAATGTAGAAAAGGTTAGTCATCCAGAATTTGACGTGAACAGGGCTCGAACCTAAGCACGTTCGCTTCGGATTTCTATTGTTCTAACCACTGCACCACCCGGACACATAAAACACACAATTTTGAGTTATATAATACCAAACGTTTTTTTGTAAACCTTTCCTTTGTTTGGAGCCTATATAACATACATTTAGACCTAAAGATAGAAATAACCACCTCCAATCTGTCATTTTAGAACAGACATCACGTTACCTGCGTACTTGGTATTGAATTGAACGTTTATATAATTAAATGGGCATTGGTTGCAAGGTCGATGATAACAATGTTTTAAATCAAGGTTGCGATCTTGATATAAACAACTACCTCATTATGTACATACATTTGTCAGTTTTTTTATTTATAATTGTTTAAAGTAGGAAAAGGCATTGATCCAGTAGACCGGTTTCGTCCTTATTGGAACGATTGCCTATTCTACATAAGACAATGCTTTGTTTATGCTGTCAAATGTATTTACATAACGTAACAGGTGTTTAAATCAAGATAGCAACCTTGATTTAAATAATGACTTATGAATATTTGACATATCTTTTGAAAATATATAAAAAGTACATTTTCGTATCTAGGCAAGTTAATTTATTGTTATCTCAAATACCTTAGCTGTAGGTAAAATTCTTCATTTAAATTAACAGCAATTGAAAACACAGCATCCGTAAATACTCATATGTTTAATATTACCTATATAGTTATATTCTGATGACAATTAGATGCGACGGTAAAGTTCTACCATAAAAATTTCCGTGTTACTTAATTTAAATAACATCAAATTTCGCAATTGTGCTGACTACATTTTTAAAAGATAGAATTATCGAATAGGAATAAAGATAGACGTCTTGATTAAAATAAAATGCTCCATTTGCCTTATTGTTACAATTTGTGTGTAATGATGTATTTTCGATTTTTTTACAAGCCGCAATGCGAAGCCAGTTTGATTTAAGATGAAATACGAATAGAAAAAGAAGTGATTCAATTAAGCAGCCATTGTAGAAATCTATTAAATGTAAGAATGAACAACAGGAAATATATTATTGATTATTCATTATGACTTTTCTTAAGTGAACATAATATATTTCTTTAATCCCAGATACTGGAAACGTAGCGTGCAATTTTGTTACGAAATAATTAAATTTACTTATGTCAAATAGGCGAATTTATTCAAATTGTGCGTTACTTTATAAAAGTTATTAGTACAAAGAAAAGATAAATATAACGAATTGAAATATGGAAAACATCTCAAACTGTGATGTTAGCATGGCATCTCACATAATTCCACCTCCGTTGATTAAAAAAACATTTACCAGTACGAAGAAGAGAACAACATAGAAAAACTACCTTTAATTGTATTATATATATATATATATATATATATATATATATATATATGGCGAAGGCTGCGAAACTTTAATGTTCGTGAATACACAGAAATTGAGCAGCCGACATTTACAGCCAAGTACAACGTAAACAAGAATACTAGATGTGAGATCCGAATATTTAATTTTGCTTTCCATATATATGCATTGCTGTTTGGTACTCGTTAGTCAGTTTACCGTTGTACTCTGATGATTAGCGTGGAAAGTCGAAACGCGTTTGTGCGCGCGACTGGCAGTAGTTTTACTATTTTGTTCGACGACTGGTTAAATACAATTGGATTAGTGTTTACTTCAAGCTGGCAAACTTGATTAAAAGAATTGTTACCACCAACCGCGCAATCAATGATTGTTTAATGGAATTTAGTTGGCCGCTACACAAACAATACAGTGACGTCAATTATATTATTTATTTAAATCAATTTTGCGGACATGGTTTAAAAATGAATCCTATTTTATTTAACGATCCACATAACCTAGAAAACGTATAGTCGGTAAATGCAACTGGCCGCATTTTTGCCTTTCTGTTGTTTGTTTAATGATAGAGAATTGTCGATTCAATGAATTATCTAAAATTAATTTCCAAAATTGTTATCTCTAGACGTGCAATACATTATTGTAAAATTTGGTATAAATGAGTAAACCGAGGCAATACAGATTGTGTTTTAACTCGTTTTACGTTTGTAAGTATAGATTGCCCGAGATAACGGTTTTATATACAACGTGGTTCTGTAGCATCGAAAGGCATTAGTTTAAATATTTATCTATTAATTTATTAAAAATTAATTAAAAATCACAATATAGAAACCAGCTAGTTAATAAAAAGTATTGATTGCGCGGGTGATGGCAACAATTCTTTAAATCAAGTTTGCGAGCTTCAAGTAAACACCAGTTGGCGAACAACAGCAAATCTACTGACGGTCGCACACCCTAACGCGTTATGACTTTCTATGAACATCATCAGAGTACAACGGCCAACTGACAAGGGAGGATCAATACGCATTAAATATAAATATATATGGCAAGAAAAATAAGATATGCGGCTCCCACCTCGAGTAGTCTCGCGTACATTTTTCTTGACATTAAATGTCGGCTTCACAATTTCTATGCAGTCACGTACATTAACTGTTTGCAGCTTTTGTCACACATATAAATGGGTAATACAATTAAACGATAAGTAATTGTGCGAGTGGTGGTAACAATTCTTTAAATCAAGTTTGCGAACTTGAAATATACACCAATTCCATTTAATGTAACCAGGCGTCGAAGAACAGCAAACTACTTACTTAATATTTTTATATATTTAATGAACAAAAGTTCATGAACTTTTCGATACATAATGAATCTCGAAATGAATCATAAAACACTTATTAGTTTAATTCATGCAAAAATGTGTCCATATAAACATAAATACGCATAAATATAGTTAAAAAGCAGAAGGAATACTGCGTGTTTCTACGAAAGTCACAATTTAACCATTCAAGAAATGCATGAATGAATGTACCCTGAAATTGGGAATAATTTCATGTTTGGTAATATACTGCTGATGAAAATTTTATGGGAAACGGCAGAACTTCCCTGTCGTAGCTTCTGCTGATGACATATTTTGTTATCAGGGGCAGCTATTAACACAAGAGCGTCGACACAGTAAAAGGTTTTAGGCGCTTGACTCCAATTTGTCAGTTAATGTGGAATATACTGCAAAGTAGATTCTTTGCAAACCATCAATCAAAACGGTATTTTTTTGAAGAAGGGTCGCATCTTAGTTTACTCGTTTGATAACCTCATAGCTCTACATTTTTATCTAGGTAACACTTTTGCTTGACCTGTTTCCCTTCACCTCAGAACGTCAAGATACTTCATTTTCTCCACAGCAAATCATACCTACTAGGATAGTAATTATTATTGAATTATGATTTATTGGCCGGTTGTGTTATGTCGCTTGAAGCTTATCTTTATACGATTTGCAGACATAAAATTCCCTTGTAAAAAATTAATTCAAATATGGCCAGAATTATAATCCAAGGACAGCATGAATGGAATGTATAGTCTCGTGCACATTCGTTTCGTACTTACTGGCGACTCATCAACAGCAGTCGGCATTACGCCGTTTACTCACTATATATTTGGGTGTGGACTGTGGGACACTGGGAAGGTACAATCACCTATGTGAATGTGCAAACCCGCAGTAGTCGAGCCAATTTCATAAAAGTATTTGATAAGGCGAGTTAAAATCCAACTCACTATAAATAATAAATATATATCATTACTATGGCCATTGTGTCAGTTCCTGTTACCAACGCTATGGTTGGCGGAATGCTACATGGTACTAACAATATTTTTGGCAATTCGGTACATCGTACCAACACAATGGATTTCAATATATGCCAAATTTCACCAAAAATGAGAATTACAACTATTTCTGAACACCTGTTGCTCCAACAAATCCATACTGTATGGTCTAGGGAGTAATAGTTGTTCAGAAAAAGTTTTAATACTAAATTTGGTGAACTTTAGTCTACATTGAAATCCATTGTACTAATAACATATACGAGCTCGGCAACGATAGTGTTGGTACCATGTAACATTTCGGCAGCAATAGAGTTGGTATCAGGTACTGATACAGTAACCATAGTGTTGTTAACCTTAACAGACCTGGTGTACATTTATTATATATTGTGAGTTGGCTTTGATGTCGCATTGTCGAAGACTTCATATGAAGTTAACTGCACAACTGCAGGTTTACGCATTCGTATAGGAGATTTTACCGTCCTATTTTCTCACATTCCTCACTCAAATATATAGTGGTTAAAGGGCGTAATACCGGCTCCTACTGATGAGTCGCCAGTAAGCACGAAACGAACGTGCACGAGATTATACTTTCCTTTCATGCTGTCTTTGGTTTATTCTTCTGGTCACAACTGAGCTAATTTGTTACTAGGTTTGCAACACCTAATACATACTTGCATGAATATTAGCTCTCCGCAACAAACAGTATTTAACTGGTTTTTAATTAGTTGAACATATTTTCAGACTCGCTAAGCTCTTAGCAAGCACTGACTGCGCAACTGATTTCTACATTTAATTAAATCAATATTTTTAACTTAAAAGCACACTGTTGCAATATTTAATTAGTCGCCTTACAGAAAATCTAACGTAGGGTACAAAAAATGACGTGCATTAATCTACCTTGTTCATAATCGAAATACCCACGGAAAACTGGCTACCTTGATCAAACGAAAATGCAAATGCAGTTACGGAAACTCGAATTGAAACCCGCACCCTAATAGTCCCACAAACATTATCCATAACTCAGATGTCAATTATACAACTTATTTTCAAGCGTGGTCACGAATCTTGAAGATTTTTCTACCTTCATTTAGTTATTAAATATGGCGACCACTGGTTGAAATATTCTTTCAGTCGTGCGTTTCACTAAGAAATGTGTTTGGTGTGTATTCTGTATATTGAAAAAAATGATTAATTTGTTTCAATTTGGTCTAAACAGGCTTTCTCCGGTAGGCAAATATTTAACGAAGAAGAGAAAACTAATTTAAGTCAGGTTAATCATACATCACGTTACCAAAAAATCATTTATTTGCAGCGCTTCTAAATTTATCTCGTAATCCAAAACTATGTATCTTGCTCAATAGTACTGCCTGAGAAAATCTTATCAAAGAAGCAATTACACGAGACTATGTTTTGATAATTATTGCGCTCTTTTGTTAACATATAACAAACAAAGCTCTCACTTCCTGTCATAAAGCGCCGAATTCCTATTCTTCTGTCTAATACAATGCAAGATTTTTGCTGTGGAGGATATATAGGAACATCTACGGTCTTAAGATTTACCATTAAGTTAATTTGCTATTCACATCTAAAGTCTGGTAGCCGAACGTTAGAGTAATTTCCAAAAATAATTATGTGCTGACTTAAGAGAACCAGAACAATTTCGCTATTTTATTCAAATCAAGTTTTCAATCTAAATTTAAAGATTTTTTATCCAAACCGTGACAGTGATCGATTATTTAATTATATAATATACATAGGATTAACTACATGAATGTACGAGTATTTTTTGTGTAAATGGAAAGTTAAAGACCAAAATAAACAAGTGTTCCCCAAATCAGCCATAGAATTGCCGTTTTAATGCCAAAATTGCTAACCCGTAGTCCGGTTTCACGAAACTTCTTGATAAAGTTGATTAAACATACGTGCAGAAACGGGCAGAACTAAATATTTAATTGATACATCAAACAATGTAAACCATAAAGCGAGGAATGATCAATCTGTTTAAATATGATTCGTTACAGAATCATCATAGTACTAAATTTAAGAATAAAACTAGGCAATTATTGATTGGACGAACCAGTGTTTCCATACAATACATAAAATATGAATTTAGTTATTATGTGGAATTGAACAGTTTACATGTTTATATGTATTAGCTGTTGCGAACCTAGTAACAAATTAGTTCAATTATTACCAGAAGGATAAACCAAATACGGAATGAACGAAAAGAATAATCTCTTGCACATTGGTTTTGTGCTTCTTGGCGACTCATCAGTAGGAACCGGTAAGACGCCATTTACCCACTATATATTTCGGTGAGGAATGTGAGAAAATGGGACCCAAATATATAGTGGCTAAAGGGCGTAATATCGGCTCCTACTGATGAGTCGCCAATAAGCACGAAACGCATGTGCACGAGATTATACTTTTCGTTCATGCTGTCTTTGCTTTATCCTTCTGGTCAGAATTGAACTAATTTGTTACTAGGTTCGCAACACCTAATACATAATTGCATTGGTATAAGTTCTCCGCTACAAACAGTATCTTACATTTACTCTGTTATATTACGTAATGATGTCTAGTAGAATTTGTAGTAATGAATTGATATCATAATTTCCGATAAAAAATTGCACTATTGGTATGATTGGATCTAGTAGTAGTAGTAGTGATAGTAATAATAGTAGTAGTATGAATAGTAATAGGATGAATAGGACCAGTTATAGTAGAGTTAGTTGTAGCGGTAATAGAATAAAAAATAGTATTTTTAAGGTATTAGTAGAAGTAGTATAAAGTGAACTAGGAGTAATGAAATAGTATTGGTATTACTAATATTCGTAGTGGTGGTAGGAGTAGAAGTAATAGTAGTATTAGTAGTATTTGCAGTAGCAGTCGTAATGTTCCTATTTTTAATAATAATAAAAAAATAATAATAATATAAATAACAGTATCAATATTATATTTATTATTATCTGTATTATTATAAGTAGTAGTAGTAGTAGTAGGTTTTGTAGTTATAGTAGTAGGCGTAGATTTTGCAGCAAAATTTCTATTATTAACAATATTTCATGCAGCAGATGTAGTAGTAGAAGCAGTAGTATTAGTAGTAGAGGTAGTAGAAATGATATTGATTTTGTTATTAGTAATGATACTAAAACAGTAGCAGTAATGGCATGAGTATTTTTGTTAATTGTAGTAGTATTATTATCAATATTATTATTATTAAAAGCAAGATTAATATTAATATTAGGAGTCATAACAATGGTAGCTGTAGTAAAAATGGTTAAAATAGTAGTGACTGTTGTAGGTTTGTGTTGTAGTTTCAGTAGTGGTGTTAACAATAGAGGCTGTATTTGTATTAGTATTAATGATCGTAGTAGTATTATTAGTGGTAGAAGTCGTATTGGTTATTTTAGTATTAATATTCGTCGTAGTTGTAGTAATAAAAGTAATAGCAGTTGCAGTAGTACTAATATTTATAGAAATTGTAGTATTATTTGTTTTAATAGTAGTGATATTAATAATAACAGTTTTAGTATTGGTATTCGTTTGTTAAAACTTAAATTGTAGAACTGCTGATGAATTTATCCAGTGCATTTCGCCGGGCCTCGTAATAAAATCTTTAACCATCTCTGATTTGGTGCCTAAACATTTTCTGTTGACAATCGAATTTTAAACTCTGTAAATTTAAGCATGATTGTCTGTTAAAGTTTAAATGCAAATATAAAGCATTAAACGAAACATCCAACGAGGTATTAATGGGTTATTAATTAGAAGTTTTCTGAAATATATCACGATTAATTCACTTTCAAATAAAAAAAGACTAAAGGAAATCACCTGGCTTGCGTTGCAGAGATTTAATCTTCCTACTTAATACGAACCACATCGTATTTATATTATTTAAACTAAATTTCATAAGTTAAAAAGTTTGTTTCCTCATAAGCCAGCAATAATTGAACTTTAATAGTTTATTACAAGTCGCGTGGACACAAACGAAGGTGACGAGTAAAAGCTATATTAACAGTTACCACAAGCAGAACATTAGAAAGGTAGTTATCTGCACAAGACCAACAGAATAGTCGAAGTTTAACATATGCAGATCTTAATAGGTCAACAACCTATGCTAAAAAAAGCAGGGAAAGTAATTTTATGCACTCAAAGCCATTTAATTTAATATGTTAACACCGTAGATAAGCAAGTCAAACTGATTGAATTTGTGTAAAATTCAGAACGGATGCATTAGTAAACCAATTTATAAACGTATGCCCTTTTATCTGACTACGGCCAGCAATAATTGCTTGTAGAAAAATAGACCATTTCAAAGAGATTTTAGAAACCTTTTCGATTTCTTTTTCCACTGGTCTGTTCTCAATCCATTAAAACACAGAACCGTACGAAAAACGGATAAAACTAGTTTTTGATTGACATAATGTGGCCTCTGTGATTGGGAAATCTAATTTTTTCTCTCAAATTACCTCATCAACGTTAAACATTGAATAAATTCAGCTGCAAAAGCGAATACTATTATATTAAACGGAAGTTCGTTTAAAATATTCTGAAGACTTGTATAATTTTTGAGTATTTTCAACTGACAACAGTTGGGGAATTATTCTTTGCATTCGATTCTATTTAATTTAATGATGCCAGAGCTTAAATGGAAGTCAATTAAAGCAAACTAATATATTAAGCCTGAATCCAATCCAAAGGTGTTCTATGCTAGAAAAATATGTTGCAGCTACACATATAAATTAGGAAGGGCAAAGAAACCGAAAAAATCATAATTGAGCATTTTTTAAATTTTGTTTTATCAAATTAATTGATAAATATCATGGACAGAAATACATAATCATCGAAATGTCAGTTGTTCCTTCCACAAGGGTCTTTTTTTCTTTGAACAGGTGTTTTCTTAAATTTGCAAACATCTATACCGCAGCGCAAGGTGCACCGTAATCTACCTGCAATTAAGTTAGAATGTAAGTGCAACACAAACTCATTTTGGAAGTTGATTAAAGGATAGAATTCAGGCAAAGTTAACAGAAGTTAAGTGATAAAACAAAGACCACTGGGTATCATTGCAAGATTTCTGCTGGAGAACACGACGCAATCACTCTTCTCTAAGCTGTTGCTGTAACTCATGAACGATGGCAAAGCCAGCGGCAGATCCGTCTGGTATATCATAAAAAGAGTTTTGTGTCAGGAATGGCTTTACTACTATTCCAAATATGTGACAGTACGTTACAAATACGAATGTCTAGGACGGCTAACTATCAAGTCGAAATATTCAAACCCTTCCGGCTATTCAAAGGCCAAACGTCCACTACTTAGTTTTAGGAAAACTCTATGCTTCGATGTTTGTCTTCCCACAGTTTTAAAAACGAATCGCATTCCTAAGCAAATTTGTACAAATAGGACAAGAAGGAAAAACAAAGTCAGCCTGAAAGAGAGTCAAAACCTCATGTTCATTCTCGTTTTGTGCATACTGGCGACTCATGAGTAGGGGGCCGGTATTACGCCCTATACCCTCTATATATTTTGGTGAGCAATGTCGGGAAATTGGACGATCAGATCTCCTACAGGCAAGTTTTTACAAACAGTAGTGTTTTTACTTCATATAACATCTTCGATAATGCAACCTCAGAGCTAAATCACCTCATATAATATATACCGATTCTCTAAAACGTGCCAAAACTATCGTTGCTTAGTCGGTATATAAAACCAACACTGTGGTTGCCGAGTCGTTACATGCTACCAACACAATGGATTTCAAGACATGCCAAAATTTACCAAAATTAAAAAAAATTACAACTACATCGTCAATTTTCCCGCAAATTGTGGCATTATTTAGTTAAATATATAAAAGTTGCACACTGATTATTTCGGAGAATTAATAATTAACAAATTAGTTCAAATAGGACTGGAAGGATGAACTCAAGTCTGCATAAACGAATGGTATAATCTCATGTACACATTCTTTTGTTCCCTCTGGTAATTTATCAGTAGGAGCCGGTATTACGCTCTATACGCACAATATATTTTGATGAGGAATGTGTGACAATTAGACAATAAATTATCCATGTAATATATACCCAGCCAGTAAAAGGTACTAATACTATGGTTACCGAGTTGGTATATGATACAAACGCAATGGATTTCACAATATTCTAAATTTTAACAAGATAGGCAATAGAAACTATTTATAAATACTTTTTACTCCAGCAACTCCATACACACTGCCTTTTGATTCCACGCACCGTCTTGACAACCGTAGTTTTCGCAACATGTTTGGATTTTGCAACCACAATGTTGATCCCATATACTCACTGGGCAACTATTGTTTCGGTAGGATTTAAAGTTTGCTTTGAAGTTGCATTTTCGAAGGCTTTATATTAAGTTTATTCTACTACTGCTGGTATACACATTCGCATAGGGGACTGTAGCGTCAAATAGTCCCACATTCCTCACCCATATACATGGGTCGTACAGGGTGAAATAGCGGCTCCTAGTGGTGAGCCGCTCGTATGCGCAAAACGTATGTGCACTTGAGATTATGTCTTTCGTTCATGGCGAATTTTGTGTATCCTTCTGGTATTATTTGAAATAACTTGTTACTAACCTGTAACCTAATGCACAATTACATATACAGCAGTTAGTCGCAACAGAGGATATATAAATAGCATATGTTTAGTTGGATAATGTCATGATATCAACGAAAATATGATACCTGATTTCGATCGTGGACAGGTTTTGAATTTTTTTGGAGAATAAGATGATCCGATTGTCATTATTTTCAATTTTTATGAAATCTGGTTTATCTTCTGTGTCATAATATAGGTAACTTTTACAGATTTGTTACGTATAATGCATAGTGAGTTGGCTTCGAAGTCGTCTTGCTTCATATTTTAAAAGTATTTGACTCTACTATTACGTATAAGATATTGAACTGCCAAATCATTAAAAAAATCGCGACCATATATGAAGTGGATATAGGACGAAATGATGAGTCGGCAGTAAGCACGAAACGAATGTTCACCTGAATTTGGTGTATCATACTGACCTTGTTTGATATTATTTTTTGTTATGCGTGCAGCACATAATACAAAATTGCATACAATTTAGTTCTCTGCGGCCAGCAGTATCAAACTGATATTGAGTTAATTTGGATCCGAAGTAGAAAAATAAAGTGTTCTGAAAAGTTATTCCTGTCACATGAATGAATAATATTCGCTACTTCTGTGTCTACTTTTAATACGAAATTCTTTTATTATATGCGTTAAATAAATAAATTTGGTTGCTTAAGAGTAAACGACTTGAACCAAAGTTGGCAATATCAAAATAAGATTAACCAACTTAACAGTGCTCTTTTTAAAATGAAAAAGCTACTCCAAAATTATGAAAAATTACATCATGTGGGATCTTATATCTTCATAATAATTTTCGAATTTATAATTTGTGTGGGTTTTGGCGTTATGATTAACAACTGTCACAATTTTTTTAAGGACAACATATTTTAGTAATAGGGTTCATATTTTAAAATTTAAACTGAGAGCTGTGGCAAATAGTTAATTAAATGATGCAATTCAAAATGAAATATTAAAAATTTTATAATAAAAATAATGTGTGTCATTTATAATTAGAGTTAAAAACTATTAAATTAAGTAAAAATCAAACCTAAATTTCCTGTTAACGAAGCTCCAGTTTGTATATAAAGGTATATATATATATATATATATATATATATATATATATATATATATATATATATATATATATATATATATATATGTGTGTGTGTGTGTGTTTATGCGTATAACAATAAAAAAAGTAATAAAAAATAAATTAAGCACGCTAAAACGAGTCTACAGCTCATCTAAAAAGCAAAATTATTGGAAATCAATTGTATTAAATATTATAAAAATCCTTTTAAGGTGAAAAATTAATAAAATTTAATATATTTAAATCATCATTGAATTAATCACTAATTCAAAATCAACACAAATTTAAGGCATGAAAAATAGATATGTGGCTCTCACTCTTTGTAGTTCCGAATATATTGCATTTGGATAAAATTGATAGCTGCAAATTTTTACACAGCCACAAAGGTTAAACTTTAGCAGATTTTGCCTCATGTATATATGATTCAAAATAAAATAAATAATGATTGCGCGGGAGGTGTCCAAACTGTTTCAAATCAAGTTTGCCCGATTGAGGTAAACACCAATCTTTTTGTATATAACTATTTTGAAACCATAGCAAAACTACATTTAATCACACGTATTGACGAGTTTCGACACCAATGATTATCATGCACGATGGAATACCGAGTAACGTGGATCATATCAAAATTTGTATGTAAGTCATGGAGCGTCAGATATACGGTTATTAATACTAGTGGTCGGGCATGGACAACCCTCGCCTGGGAATGTCGGTTGCGCAATTTCAGTGCAGTCATTAACAAATATACTAGTTTCTGAAACATAGAAATTCTTAAATAAATAGAATTTAAAAACATTTTTGCGTTATCTAGTTTGTTTGTTTTTTTCATTTTGTAATAATTTTCTCCATTATTAGTTGTTATATGCTTGATTTATAAAAGGCGAAAATATGTCTTAACTAGATAACCGTCTTAAACATATGAGTGTAGATAAACATTTTAACGCCGTAAAAGGTCATCAGATATATATGCCAGTCTGTTTTGCATTTTCTCTGTATATAGAAATTCGGGCTACTGATCAGGTATTTCATAGAAGCAATGCTAAGCGAAAGAGATTATATACTCGGATCAATCAGACCAAATCTGACCTAAGAAGGTCTACTTCATTCTGACAAACCGATTAATACATTTTACAAGTAATCTTTATGTGGAAGACTGTTGCCATATTTTAATAGTGAAAGGTTTATAAAATTCCAGATATTTTATAATATCTATATTATGCATAATTATTATTATTCACCTACAATCTCGATAACTAAAGTTACTGCTAAACTAATTATAATTCAATCTTCATTATGCTATTATTGCTACTGCTAATTTTACTGCAAATAATACTTTTGTTAAACTATAATTAATGTGATAATTGTAATAATAATTAATAATAAAATTATAAGTCTACTACTAGCAATAATATTGCTTTTAACAATACTAACAATATGAGAAATAATATTACTATTACCATCACGTACACTATTAATATTACCACTCATATTTCAACAACATCTACTAAAGCAACTAGTACTACTACTGCTATTACTACTACAACTTCTAATAAAACTGCTAAAAAACAAAATTGATTTTAATATTCCAAATAATATTATAAATAATAATTATAATAATGTAGATAATTTTAGCTATAAAATTACGAAAATTATCCTACAAGTTTATTAAGTTATGCTTAAATGGAATATATATCTCGAATTTACTAAATATGTATATTGTATCCTTGATAACGCTGATTTGAATTAAAATGACGCAAAACAGAATAATTTTCGCGGTAAACTTCGATTGTTGAAAGCCACTTTTATAAAATGAGAAACAAATTCACGCCTTCAAATAAATTCAATATTTATTTGTAATATTAATTTGACACGAGTAAACATGTAACAATATTTTTTTTGAGACTCCTGTGAGTAGGTTTCCGAAAATATTTGGTTTCGAGAAATTTCGCGTTAAATATTTTGTGGACGACACTGAATCAATATTAATTAATGAAATAAGTCAAAATTTGATATATGAATAGGTTTTATTCAAATAAGGATTATCAGTATTCAAGCTGGCAATTGAATCGTCCTGAACACTAAAATAAATTAATTTCATTAATTAGATTAAAATAGAATTTAAATGAAACATAAAAATTCTATTTTGCCAAAACGTGTTAGTGTGGATTTATTTAAGTTCATTTATTCATGATCGGTTCTACTGCACAAAAATCATTGCAAAGTTATTCAAAGACAAGTAAATTTTGAATTAAATGGATTTATTAATCCTTGCACGCTTTGTAGAAATTTTATTCCAGATGAAATCCAATCCGAATTTATTTTAACAGTCACTCAACACAGAAAAACTGTCATCGGTCACACTTACGAACGCGATTCGATTTTCTATGGTAATCAATAAATTGCATCAAGGTTGCGATATCGCGATAAACACTTGTCACATTACGTAAATACATATATCATTACAAACTAAGAATTGTATAATTTAATAATGGCAATTCATCCAGTAGACTGATTTCGTCTCTATTGGGTACTCACATCCTACTGACTAGAATATGTCGCCGCCAAGGCTCAAACCTGGCAACTACGATTTGAAATCTGTTGCTTTAACGTCTGAGCTACCCTGCCGCATACTAAGCACAATTTTCAGTTATATACTAACTAATGTATTTTGGTTATCCCTTCCTATATGTGAAGCCTATATAGCTTACATTTTGACCTAAAGTTCCAACAAGCCGACCGAAATCAATCACTATAGAATAGACAACACGCTACTTGCGGAAGTGGTATAGAATAAACAAAAATTACTTAGAAGAACAATGTTTGCGAGGGCGGTGCTAAAAATTACTTTAATCAAGTTTGCGATCTTGATATGAACACGTCTCATTATGTAAACTCATTTTTCATTTTAAACTAATAATTGTATAATTTAGATAAATCAATACACCCAGCAGACCGGTTTCGGCTCGATTTGTGAATTTCCTTTTCTACATTTTACAACGCTTATTTTATACCGTCAAATTTATTTGCATAATAGCACAGGTGATTCTATCAAGATAGCAATTTTGATTTTAATAATAAGACATGAATTTTTAATTAATCTGTTAGAACTCGGCAAAAATAATATTGTCGTAACTAGGCAAGTACATTTATTGTTATTTTGACATACATTATCTGTAGAGAAAACTGTTCATGTAAATCATTTAAATTAGTGATACATTATAACATAGAATCTGTACATACTCAATGGATTAATAATATCTATATAGTTAGATTCCGACTCTAAATGTTGGCTGCGTCTGGTTTTGTACAATTTTATTTGTGTTCATCTCATGCTCGCATAGTTGATTCGAAATAATTTTTATCACATCTCGCACAATCAGTTATTATTTAATTTTGCAACTTATATATGGTTGGCGAAAACTGAAATGGTTAACGTTCGCGCGGCAAAGAATTTGGACAGACCTATTGGTAGAAATGCTTATTAGCATCCTCATTATGTCCGCCTCTCTACTCATTTCCTAACTTCCAGTTACAGAGGAAATCCTGCAAATCCTTCTGAGCTGTAAAGGATATTTTACCTAACTGGAGTCTGATTTCGCCGACCTGTCTCGGTAATATTCATTGCTGATAAAAGGACAGCTGGCGAATTAATTATGCGAGTTATTTTGTTGAACGGATTGTTTGTAAAACATAATTGTTGAGCAATTGACTGGAACCATCCAATTTGTGTACAAATTGCTTAATTACTTCCTAATTATTGACCTGAGCACGGCTTATTTTTAAATAGGAGATACGAAAAGGAATTTAACTCAGGATTACGGACATTTATTTTGGCTCCGCATGAAGTTGGTATTAACTGATGTCTCGCTTTCTCCCACTCGTCGCAGTAATATTAGTCAATTTTAACAGGAATAGTATAGATTTAAACGAACATTGGTTGCGCGGGTGGTGATAACAATTATTATAATCAAGTTGTAACTTAAAAACACTGACCCATTAATACTTACATGTCAGTAAACTAAAGAATAGGTAGTAAAAGGCAATTCATCCAGTAGACCGGTTTCGTCCTTATTGGGAACTGGCAAATTCTGGCCAGTACTTGATGAGTTCCCAATAAGGACGAAATGGGTCTACTGGATGAATTGCCTTTTCTACACTATACAATTCTTAGTTTATACTGACATATGTAAGTAATTAATGGGTCAGGTGTTTATATCAAGACCGCAACCTTGATTATAATAATAGTATAGATTTGTTTATTTTTAAAAAAAATTAAAGATTCATTCATATATTCATTTTCGAAACGCGAGAAAACCTTGGGGAAAATGACAAGCTTATTTTTCAGGATGAATTCTTCCAAATTGCCATCAATCTATTGGAAAATATGCTTATGAGCAAGTTGTATAGAATGTCTACCTAGACGAACCGTGATTATATGAAATATTTAAATAATTTGAAATCAATAAACTTTTTGCCGCAATTACCTTATGTCTATGATTGCTGCAAATTTCTATACTTTTTTACTATCCTCAAAGCCACTTAAATGATGGTGTCCGTTAACTTAAATGCGCATTGCTCATATGAACTTTCCCAGTTTGCCAAACACACTGAGATGCCATAGTTTAATTATTTCTTCCTCAAAATATGCATTCAGATTCAATAAGTAAGACAGATAAAACATAATGGCTGATTTTCGCTCAATTCACTTTTGCAGAAATTTGAAGTTGAAATAATATATAAATTATTGATGAAATTTAACAAAACGGCAACCGGTTTGAGCTTGGCAGCAACAGCTATTCTTGTTTTCTACAATTCTAAACGTCTATAATTACTTGCCGGCCTCGATTAAAGATGGGTTGCCTAATGAATTTTCGGTCAATATTCTATGTAATTAGTTTGAATGATTGCGATTTTGGTGAGAATGAATAAAATTTTAAATGAAAACAAATTTCCATACTCAACAGCTAAGATAAATAATTGATTACGATTGGAAGCTTGTTGTTTTGACCCAAAACACGCAATGTATTTCTAATTTATTCTCACTAAGTATTAAATGCACAACACAACATTTCACAACTACCTTCAGTCACACATCTGGTCTGATATTTGTTGAAAGGTTGCGCAGCATGGGCTTCACACTGATAATAACCACGAATTTCGATCGTGATTTGACACTTTGCACCATCAGATTCGCAAAGATCCGTTTGATCCTCTATTACAAGTACGCGGCGAGTTCGTCTTTGTTTTGGCTGGGTGCGATTCGTCCCCATCCAGTGAAGGCTTCAACATCGTTCATACTAACCACTGGAAATGAGGCACAATCTTATTTTCGTTGACTGGCTGCGCGTTTTGGAACAGCATTTTCAGTACCATACACAGGCCTCAAATTGCACACTTGCACATACACAGTACAGTGCACAAAATAGCTGATTTAAGCAAATGTCTATTATTGTGAGCATTGCACAGTGTGTGAGTGTAGTAAGAGGTCTGAGGATGGTACTGAAAATGCTGCTCCAAGAAGTAGCCAGAAAATGAAAATTAGATGGTACCACTTTTTAGTGGTTAGTGTGAACGATGTTGAAACCTTCGGAGGAAAATATTGAAAGACAACCAGCCACAACAAAGGTGAATTCGATGCGTAGTTGGAAATAGGATACAATCGGATATTCGCGAAACTGATAGTGCACGTCCTGTCTATCATGTACAGTGGTACCTCGAGATACGAGTTTATTTCGTTTCAGAACCGAGCTCATAATTCAGTCGGCTTGTATCTCAAACGAATGTCTCCCACTTAAAATAACTGAATTCGATTTAATCCGTTCAGGACCTATGAAAAATCCCCAACCCATTGTAAATTATGAATCTTGGCTAATTTTTTCTGGTGTAGCACTCTTGATGGCATCCTTCTGCTTCAATATCGTACAAATTATCTATGTACTACGGTCATAGATCTTTGCGAGTTCAATCACACGTACGCCACGCTCATGTTTTCCTATTATTTATTACTTATTATTACATCATCCTCATGTTCCTATCACCATTGTCCTTAGCACTCACTTTCTTCGGCCCCATGATAACACACAAAAAAGTTCAGTAATCCCGCAAAAATCAAGCAAAAAAGGGTACAGCACACAAGCGGGCAATACGTGCGAGTGAGCAAGAGATTCTCCCGGATGATGCTCGACCCTGCACGCCAACTAGCTGGACGCTAGTATCACGGATTTAGGCTAGTATCTTAAAAGATTATATGGCCCGAGCTCCGGCTGGTATCTCAAAAAACTCGTATGTTAGGCTGCTCGTATCTCGAGGTAAAAGCCTTATTCTATATATGAATATAAATTGCTTAATTATATTTATACAACCGAACAATAGATCAATTATATTCTACATTATAGACATTAATCTGAAGATAAATATATATGAAGAATCGAATTCTCATTAATTCACACACCAGTCTTCCATGGTGATCTTTAATTCTACTAAACTATGGAATGCCGATGGTGAAGAGAACCGCCGTTTTATTTCATCAAAATATTGTTAAAAGTATATTAGAAAAAACTTTTTGGTTGATTGTTAGAAAACTACTTTGACAAAAAAAGAAATATCTAAACAAAATAGACTCTCAATGCTAAGTGCATGTACCGTTAGATATCTAGTTGCTCTTGTCATATCTCTTTTTTTATAAAATGTCATTTATCTCATTAATATTGCCTGGTCGACGCGCGATGATGTGCGTAATTTGGATTATTCCTTTACATTATATGAACGTTGTACTTAAATTTTCATTGGCAAAGAGTAGAAGACAATTGACGCTATTTTGAAAAGATATATTAATTAATTGGTTCATAGTACGGATAGTGTAAACTTTTTATCTCTTACCCATGTTGTAGTATAGTTTGTTACTATTTGAACGTGGTATATTGCGTATTTTTAGGGGTTTTACTCAAGGGGCATTGTCTGAATTATAATAAAATACCAATTCTATCCTTCTGCGTTGTCTAGCCACACTGTATCTTAATAACCAGAAGTATTCATTTGTATTGCTTAAATTCAGAAATTGCGCTATTTCTGCCAGTAAAAATTAAAACGCCTTTGAAATGTTTATGGAAAGAGATGGATGAAATGAAAACAGAGAATTAAATACGTTGTTACAACACGTTACCTCAATATTCAATCCTTAAATCAAAATTACATACATCATACATTATTCGATTTTTAACAGTTGGCACTTGTAGAATAAATTCGTTCTAAAATTATTATAATCAAGGTTGCGGTCTTGATAAAAGCACCTGACCTATTAATTACTTACTAAAAATTGTATAGTGTAGAAAAGTCAATTCATCCAGTAGACCGGTTTCATACTTATGGAGAACTCATTGTGTACTGGCCAGAATTTGCCGCGGACAGGACTCGAACTTGGGCACGTCTGCTTCGGAATCTGGTGCTCTAATCGGTTTCCTGGATGAATTGCCGTTTACCAGATTCCAAAGAATACGTGTCCAGGTTCGAGCACTGTCCGCGGCAAATTCTAGACAGTACGTGGTGAGTTCGCAATAATGACGAAACCGGTCTACTGGATGGATTTCCTTTTCTACAATATTCAATTCTTAGATTATATTGACAAATGTAAGTAATTAATCGGTCAGGTGTTTATATCAACACCGCAACCTTGATTATAAAAATTGTTATCACCGCACGCGCAAACAATTTTCGTTTAATTTTTCACTCTCAAATGTTTACGTGAAATATTACGTGAATATTTTAGCTTTTAACTTAAATAGTATATATGATTTAAAAGAGTGAATGTTGACACTTGCTACTAATGAAAAATTGATGGATCTTGATTTGAAAGTAAACATAGTTTTATGGGCATGGGCATCAATTTTGCCCTAGAAGCAGAAGTGAGCTACAAAATTTGTTGTAAAGTGACAATTTTTATTCCATAAGTTATACAAAAACGTCTATTTGGCACTTTAAACGAATATGAAAATGTTCAAATGTGGAAAATTTAATATTTCTTAACAAGTTGTTTAATTGGAAAATGTCAAGCCCACCATTTATTGCGTGATTGAAGCAAATTCTTGCCTCATTTAGTATGGAGCTCAACTTGTGCAAAATTAAGTGTTCTTATATTGAGGAATTGCTTGAAAGATAGAGGCATACATATCACTGTACTTATTTAGAAGTGTTTATGTTAATTTTACTTTATATTTGAGTCACGATTCAATAGAAATTTACACTTATTTACCATAATTGCCTGTCAAAATGTTAAAACGCCTTTATTTATATCAGTACAGGGAAACCCTTATGGGTAATTGACTGTTATTTAAATAATTTTCACGAACGTGAAATAAACACGTCACTCTTTTGCAACAAGTCGTACTTCTATGCGAAATTTCCGTCTATCGCACGTATTGAAAAGTTTTGATCTACCGTTGTCTTCATTAGAGCACGAAGATACTATTTTGGTGCCACTAGTTAAATACCATGGATTGGTTTATAACTCAATTTTGAAAAAAAATATTTTAAGAATTTTAATCAGAACTAACACTAACGATAATTGCCTAATAGGACATTCCCCACTAAGGTGAAATTAAAAACTAATCAAACAAGTTTAATTATTTCGCATCATAAAATTATAAAAAACCTATTTATCAGGAAAATTATCTTACATATGACTGCTATCCATGTAGCTCTTATATCAAATGAACATTGGGCTTAAATGACCGGTCAAACTTCATATAATCTTGATTTAAATTTTAAATCATTTATTGGTCAAGGAACTTTGATAATTTTGAGCAAGTATTCAGCGATGCACTGTTTATTGGGAAAATAATTTACGCCCATACCACTGAAAAATTTGTTTCAATTTTCAGTTAAATTAATTTCCAGTCCAAATTTGGAAACAAACCTGTAAGTCGATGCGAGCGTGATTATTTCTTTACTTTATAAACATTCAGAAAAGCCCATTGTATACTGCTCAGTATGGCTAAATGGTTAGCGCAACTGACTCCGAAAAAGACGTGCTCAGTTTCAAGCCCTGCCAAAGGCAAATTTTGGACAAAACGAGAAAATTCCCAGCGATTACGAAACCGCTCTACTGCATGAATTGTTTATACGATGTTGCGCACCTAGTAACAAATTATTTGAAATATGACCAGAAGAATAAAACAGGATGTAGTTATAATCTCATGTGCACATTCGGTTTTTGCCTACTGGCGACTGATCAGTAGGAGCCGGTATTACGTTCTATACCCACTGTACATCTTAATGAATGAAGTGAGACAATTGGACGGTACATTCTCCTATACGAATGTCTAAACCTGCAGTAGTGGAGGTAACTTAATATAATGTCTTAGACTATGCAACTTCGAAGCCATCTCACTATATACAATATCTATATCGAGCCTGTACAGGGTACCAATTCTATGGGTGTTGAATCGTACCTGATATCAGCACAATGGTTGATGAATAGTTACATAGTAGAAACACTTCTGTTGCCTAGTCGGTACATGGTGCCAACACAATGAATTTCACGATATGATATACATCACCAAAAATGAAGATTTACAACAATGTATGAACATCTGTTACGCCAGCAAATCCATACACTCTGTATCAACCTGCAGTAGTGGAGCTAACTTTAGTGTTGGTACCAAGTTCCTTTACGGCAACCTTGGTGTATGTATCAGGTACAGCCTCAACAGACATAGTGTTGGTAGTCTTTAAAAGCTGGGTATTTATACTACAGCAATTTGGACAAAATTAACAAATTAAACAACAATAAGACAAGTGCGAAATGCACATGCTTAGAAGCCCGCCAACGTGTTTCACAAGTTCATATTCAGGAACACAATACTGATAAGTAAAAGATTAGTTATTATATCTGAATAGGAGAAGATAATTTGGCAATTTACTACTTCCAAAATGTGCAAATATTCTATATGTAATGTCTTTTTACATCATTGGGTTATCTGCCTCGTTTCAAATGAAAGTTTTTTTTATAAAATGTAATACAATCAAGCTAGGTTATTATGTGTGAGGAGAGAACGGAAGAGCGTAAACTGAAAGCTTATATTACATTATCAAAATGGCAAGCAGACGTATGGGCATATATTTTTTATGAAATGCAAGAAAACTAGGAATTTAAAATGGGGAATGAGTATCAAATATGGAATGGACCAGTCATTGGAGTGCATTACTTCCAGTTTGGACACAATGCCCGAGTACGTTTTCTATTATAAACTTTTATAAATTAGATATATACAACACAGCTAAATAGACAAATTTTTCACCAAAACGCAATTCTGCTGAAAATCTTGTTTTTTATATTACGGAGTTTGACAAAGTGGTACAAGTAGGATAAATAACATACATCCTATAGCGTGGATCAGAAAGTGGGAAATGTACCTGAAGGAGCACGCAATGGAAAATACACGCACGCAATTCATTAGTTTATATACAATTTATGTTTCGAATTATATTGTTTATTTAACTGCCTATGAAGGATACTGCAACGGACGACTTCATCTGTGCGTAAATCCTTTTCGTTTATTGCCTTAAAAACCACCTGAAAATCTGCTTAGTTTAGAATAGGATCTTTGTAAGCAATGTGTTCAGCTATTGAGGAAAAGATATTCTGCTTGTCAGATACGTTTAAACTGCAATGGTTTTGGATTCACTTCTCGAGTGTTCGGGAAGTAGGAAATGCATACCGCATTGTGCACCTATGGTACGCATATAGATAGACAATATTGAACTTCCAGCAGGTGATTTGTTGTATAAACTGAAATCAATTTTGTATTTGGAATCTGAGCAATCACCGTTTTTTTTAAATTCGAATAAATATACTTATTTTAATTTTTTTACTTAATTGCATGTGTTAATATGTTTGAAATTGTTTTGTTTGTATCCCAGCTTTAAAATTCTCAAAACTGAACTCATTCGCAGTTCTTCTTCAAAAATGAATATAAAAAGTACCCGTAGTTGCAGTCAGGTTAGTTCTGAGAAAAATGCCATTTTAACCGTTTTTATAGCCATAATATATTAAAATGTTATGTTACAAAACGCGACATGGCTTGCAATTCAAATTACAAATGCATAAATTAGATGAAGAAAGTTATTATATTTAATTCATGAAAACATTTTTTTTAATTTACCTGCGGATAAAGCATGTTGCAACTGGCAGCTTCCGCTATATGCAACCCTATTGACGGGGTTATTTTTTGCATGGCATTTTGCAACTTCTTTTTGTTCAATGGTACTCCTTTGGAAATAAGCGTATTATAAAAATCAAATAAATTTCAATACATAATTTGTTTTAAAACTTAATTTGTCTAACTTTATTACACATGCCATCTCAGTGCATGGAAACGAAGAACAAAATATTGCAATATTGGACGTAAAATATTTGTAACAATTGTGTTTTAACTAACATAAGATTGTTCGCAGATCCACTATTTAGTAAAGTTATTTCGGATACCTCTGCCGTTACCTGCCCTCGTGTCACAGTTCATCATAAGTCTCAGGAACAATCTAAAAAAATGTACCATTTCACTCAGCCTTCTGAATTGGTAGTCTCGGAATAGCTGGCTGGTGTTTCAACAGATCCTCGCGCGATACATTCTAGGCTGCGTGCATTAACTTTTGCATACAGCTGATAATCTTAAATTAAAGTTTCTGAATTTTTATTTACACTTTGTACGCTGTGGACTCATTATTTTTTAGTTGCTATGGGAAATAACTCAATTAACAGTAACTATCTTGGTTAAGGCGGGGGACAAAGTAAAAGAAATTCAAAATTAATAATATCATCCCAAATTAATTGTTAAAAATTAAAATCATAAAAATAATGCTGTGTAAAATTACACTCAAACTACTCGAATAAAAAATCTGATTAGCTAATTTCATAACAGCAACTAGCATTTAATTAGAGAGGCGCACGTCACGTTTGTGTATGTGTTTGTGTATGGCTGCAAGTATTCAGTTACGCATAACAGTACATACATGGGTGATCTTATCCGTTAGGGAGAGAGAAAGAGGATGGGCAAATAATAAATCTTGTCAGGGTAAGTGATCAAAAAGGTGGTACAATAAAAATCTTTATTAAGAAGCTAAGGAAAATAACCGAAAGTACGGCGTAAAAATTAAATAAGTTGCCTAACGTTAAATGAGCCTTGTAGGCAAAAGGATATCTAGGTTAAAATTCTATTTCATCGCATTTTAAAAACAATTCATAATACCCTTTCCATGTGCAAAAACAAAAATAAACTTTATCAGAAACAAGAACCGTTGCGCTTTCATATTCTTTTTAAGTATCTACAAATTATCATCTCTTTATATATAAATTGAAAGATAAAAAAGACAGAAAAATGTAAACTCGAAAAGAGTGTGAAATAGGGGAATACCCAATCAATTGCGTGCATCAACTCTAGTTCAAACTCAATACCTGAACATGCTTCTTCCGCTTTCCTAAATCTGGATACAACCTTATTTATCCATAAAGCTTCGTCTAAGGCTAACTCCCTTCTGTTATTGCATTTAGTAATTATATTAAAAATAGAGATGTTCATTTGTAGATACTTGAGAAGAATATGAGAAAGAAACGGTTCTTGTATCTGATAAAATTTCTTTTATTTTGCACATGGAAAGGGTACTATGAGTTTTATTAAAGCTTGCGTTCAAAAAGATACTTTAAAACAATTCTTTTTGGATAGGGTTTGTTAAGGTACAAAAAACACTTGGTTCTTGATATGAATTTAGAAAATACATTTACAATTACACTGTATTGCTTACCAAAGAAAACTAAAAGAAAATATTTTAAATATTACGACATGCCAAAATAATGCTTAATAATTTTAATGAAGGTTAGATGTGTTAATATGCTTTCCTATTTGCAAGTTATTTAATTAAATCGACTATGTCCAGAAAAGTGGAATCAAATACAATTTGTCCCTGCCCTGACACTATCATGGGGCTTTCCAAGTTCCATTGAAGACTGTGGTTATTTACGTTTCCACTTTTTTCAACATTATTTACCTATAAAATTAGAGATTTCCCATTGGGACAAACAATATCGGTAAAGTTAAAAGATATTTTCCAGCCCAATTTGGTGAAATATTTTGTTAGATATGACACTCATTGGCTCCATGTTGTATACACAATTCTTGGACGACATATAAGTTAAAAGAAATCATGGAGAGAATTATACGGTAAATATATTAAAATTAGCTTGTCTAGGAAGGGAAATCCAATTTAAAATTAAAGAGGATTCTTGAGGTGAATTACTATTTCTGGATGTCAAATGAAAAAAATGGTGTATCTACGAAACTGCTATTTAAAAGAAAGGACAATTATCAAGTTAACCTTCTTAGTTTCAAGTAAAATCATTCACAAATGATGAAAATCAGTATGTCAAATTGAATAACAATTGGAATTATTAAGCTAACAGGCACAATATAGGGAAATTGAATTCGGAAGCCATTTAAAAATATTCAGTGCTGAATGTTGTCCAATTTTATTAACAGTAGCAAGGATATTAAAACCGTGAGCAAATTGAATCATAATTATATTTACCTTAAATCAAATTGAACGAAAAATAAACATGAGTTCATGGTAATACTGCTCTCCAAACTAAGAAGGAGTATAAAATTGGTAACATAATAATCCAATATACTGACGAAATCTAAAAGATTCATTGCTCTTGGCTCTAATATTCCGAAACAAATGTAAAAATTAAAACGTTATACTCATCAGGAATATATGAAATGTCATATAGAGACTGAAACCTAATGTGGGTGGATGACAAACTGCGCCTAATTAAGCTAAGATAAGGGTAAGGTAGATCGGCGTATAAATAAAGTCAGGCTCTTACATCAGATATTGCTCGTCATACAGTTTTCAAAATGCGTTTGCTAAGGCAACTATTGAAATGGGGCGTTTCTAAAGATTTATTGAAACAAAAGAGAAATGGAAACAAAATTCCGTGAAGCGTATCCAGCCATAGGAGAATATATGTATGTTTACCTTTTGAAGGGTCGCACAATCTAAAGTATCTAATCCAAGCGATTTTAAGACCAAAGGTAGCAAAATAGGTTGAGAATGTATCGAAAGTAGTCAAACTATTGTTTACAAATATCACACTTCAATCCAGATGGATTTTCAATTATTTTTAACGCAATAAATTTCAAGAAAATGCGTATTGCGGAAGCAATTAATTTTAATTTCCATTCTTCGCAGTTAAATAAAAAAATGAGTTTTTATATTAATTGAATCGAAACTGCTGAGTGTTTTGTGCGCACGCATGTCAAAATGTTCGTTTTTACTTTTGCTTTTTAAATTATTACATGCGTTTAATCTAGCATAATCCCCTTTTCTATTCTAAGTTTGTTTTAAAATGTACAACAAATTGTTGTTGAGTTGAGATCAGGTGAAAATAAAATGATCATTTACTAACTTTGTCGTATAGACCTTCTTTTTAGCCAAAAAACTATAAAATTACAATTAAATGAAAGTTGGATGAAATATCAAAATCGGTACAATGCTTTACATAAAATTTGTAAAAGTTCTATAACAAAATGGCGGAATTTTCGATAAAATTGAGTGGTATACACGAATAATTTGTTTAAAAATTATAGATTCAAATAAACAATGTATATACACAAGTATAACGATATTTTGTAAATATCCTTAAAGTAATTAGTACATGCCTCTTTCATATCAAAATCCGGACCCAGCGTATTTTTAAACTATTTTTTTCTAAAACAATGCACAAAATTCATATTGTAAAAAGTTTATTCGTTCTAAACAAAGTTGTTTCACTTCTAAAATTTAATTTATTAAAAACTTTTAAATTTAATTTTGGTGATAAAATTAGAATTTTCTACATTTTTACACAAAATTTTGAATATATTAGCACATAACTTATTTCATGATATAGCTATTGTGAGACCTTGAATTAATTTAAATTGCTTATTCGAGTTCTACTCTATGCAATTGAAATGACATAGATGGAGAAAAAGAATTAATAAATTACCATAAACTTGACATGCATGTGTGAAAAATAAGTTCTTACTGATATATATATATATATATATATATATATATATATATATATATATATATATATATATATAAGCTAAACATTGCATCAAATAGCAAAGGCAATTTATCCAAGAGGTTAATTTCATCCTTAATCGAAACTCTTGACGTACGATTAGGAATTCACACAGATGGGACTCGAACCGTGGGACATTTGCTCGGGAGCCTGAAACTTTATTTAGTGCGCTAACGTTTACGCAGTTTTCACTCATATAACAATTAATGGTTTGGTTAGCCTCATCTTTAGATGGAATCAATTTGGCCTCTCCTAATACCTGCAGTTCTCATAGAACACTCAAATTGCGTCATTGTAGAAAACACATTATACTACGTGGAGATGATATATTTAATTTAAGTTCAATGGCATGAATTTAATTTACACAGATTTGACAGTATAACCAGAGCATCGCTTAAAGTATCAAAGACCATTTTTAAAGTAGGCCGGTCTCGTCATTATTTGGAAGTTAAATAATTTATTAAATTAAGATTAAATAAATTTAATCTTAATCCAGCATTATAAATCTCTTTTCTGTTCGAAACATTTTTAAGTGCAATGTTACAAATCGGGATTGTGAATTTTCCACCCGTGTTTCATTCAGTATTTCATCTCTTGGTTTTATTATTATAATAATCAAGGTTGCGATCTTGATATAAGCACCTGACCCATTAATTACTTACATATGTCAGTATAAACTAAGAATCGTATAGTGAAGAAAAGGCAATTCATCCAGTAGACTGGTTTCATCCTTATTGGAAACTCACCATGTACTGGCCAGAATTTGCTCGGTTTGTTTTGTTTCAATGGATTGTTAAACTAATCCTGTCGATCTATTTTGACCATATGTAAAAATGTGTCGACAACTTTCCAATTTAACTTTATATCTCGTATGATGTGCAAAGTTCGGTTTTTTTGTCTATTTTTACGATCAGTTTTATGTTCTTTGATTCTTACCTTAATTTGTAACGTGGTTTCACCCTCACACATAAGCATATAGACCTTGAATGCAATTTCATATTATCCATACCTATCTAGCGGTTCAGTTTTCAATTTTTGGTTAAGAAGTTTACTGTTCATATAAAGAATAGTTTATTCATTTATTATGTTTTGATGACACTAATTATCATTTCCGGCTTAGCTTAGAGTATGATATTATCAAAAAATAACGATCCTATTTTTCCTATTGTGTTTAATGGAATTCAACCTATAATTTAATTAACTGAAGAGGTTAACAATAAATATTTAATATTTATTGTAAACTACCTAATTAGATCTCCAGATACTTTATGTACGTTAGCTTAAAAGCTCCTTGTAATGATAAAAAAATTATTCTATATGAATGTCCTGAATTGTAAGTTGGAAGGATTCCAATGGAATTATCCTTTATTTAAACTTCTATTCTTAATTAAACCACCATTGGTTGCACAGGCGGTGATAACAATTAATTTAATCAAGTTTGCTAACTTGATATAAATACCTGATCCATTATGTACATATATTTGTCAGTATATATTTAATATTGTATAGTTTAGAAAAGGCAATTCATCCAGTAGACTGGTTTCGTCCTTATTTGCTAACCAAGAAACATTAGTTTCTAAATAACTAAAATAGTTTGTAGTAAGCGACAGGGTGGCTCAGTGTTTAGAGTAATAATTTCAGATGCAGACGTGCGCAGGTTCGAGCCCTGTCCGCATCAAATTCTAGAATGTACGTTATGAGTTCCCAAAAAGAAAGAGTCCGGTCCACTGTAAGAATTGCCTTTTCTACACTATATAATAATAACTTTATACTAGCAAATGTATGTACATAATTGGTCAGGTTATATATCAAATTTGATACATGGATTAAAGTAATTATTTTATAATGCTCTACTTGTAAAAATTATTTTCATGTCCATAAACAAAAATTTACCAATGACACATTTTCATTCGTGAATTGGCGATCGACTGGTTAGAAGTGTTTGAGGAACATAAAATGTCGTCCTATCTTTAATTCCAGATGAAAAATACGTCATCCAAGTTTCGTGCAAACAATTTGGACTTTAATGGAGTCCGATCTCTAATTTTTTTCCATGAACTGCATGAAAGTATTTGCTATTGGACCCAACAATCCTGTCCTATTGGTACCAATACATAGTATATCAAATTCCTTTATAAATATGAAATATTCAGAAAGCAAAACTACAGTCCTCATCTCCATAACTTATCTAATCAACGTTTGAATTACTTCAATTGTTAACAAATGTTTAACTGTGAAACGGCGTAAACGATACATTGATTTGGTTACCGGTTTATTTTTGTACCTGGTTGCCACATCCACGATTTTCAATCAATCACTTTCATCTAAAGCATATTTATCAACAGCTTCAACTAGACAAAACGATTTCATTAATGTCAGACTTCTGAATAATTAGTATATTCTTGTTCTCTTGACAGAGACAAGTTATATTTTGGAGAATGTAACAGGTAGATTTCAGTGTTTTAGTGCCTTCATAGAACCACCCAATTTAGTGCGACAGCAGCTTTGATTTTTGAAGGAGTTACTATATGAGTGGTCTAATTCCATATTTGCAATCCTATTAGTTACCAATAATTTCACTCTCTCTTGAAATTTATCAGTAAGACCTCTGTTCATTCTATAGTTTACTTAGCATTGCCTAGTTTTTCATGCATCTTAGTGGCATCACAGGATTGACACATTAAAGCTCTCGATCCTCCATTATATGTTCTTCAACATAAAACATTGTTTATGGTCATTTTATCCATAAATATTTGATATTTTAGATAGGTTTTTCATTTTAGTCTCCGTGTGATGGCATAATCGCGGCTATATCTTATTGATATTCAAACTTATTCTTGTTTAGAAACAGTTGTGCTGTATTAACAGGCTCGGTAAATAGCTAAATTGATTCTGATTTAATTAAACGAACATTGGTTGCGCAGGTGGTGATAACAATTATTATAATCAAGGTTGCGGTCTTGATATAAACACCTGACCCATTAATTACTTACATATGTCAGTATAAACTAAGAATTGTATAGTGTAGAAAAGGCAATTCATCCAGTAGACCGGTTTCGTCCTTATTGGGAACTCATCATGTACTGGCCAGAATTTGCCGCGGACAGGACTCGAACCTGGGCACGTCTGCTTCGGAATCTGGTGCTCTAACCACTGAGCCATCCTGCCGCACACTACACTACACACAATTTTCAGTTATATACTAACTAATGTAACTTGGTTAGTCTATTTTTCCTTTAGGTGGAGCTCATATGGCATCCATTTAGACCCAAAGTTCCAACTAACCATGCCCAATCTGTCATTACTGAACAGACACCACACTACATGGGGAAGTGGTATTGAAATGAACATTTATATAATTAAACGAACATTGGTTGCGCGGGTGGTGATAACAATTATTATAATCAAGGTTGCGGTCTTGATATAAACACCTGACCCATTAATTACTTACATATGTCGGTATAAACTAAGAATTGGTTAGTGTAGAAAGGGCAATTCTTAGTTTATACTGACATATATAATAAATTAATGGGCTAAATGCTTATATCAAGGCCGCAACCTTGATTATAATAATTATTTCAGATCTCTCAGTCTGATTGGTCAAGCAAAAACCACAATTAAGTTATTAAATCAGATTCCAATGATGTCTCATCCTATACAGATTCACTAGACGATTTGATAGATGTTAAATAACTTTCTTACAAAAAGATCTAAAGATGCTAAATTCTCCACATGTCGATCGTGTCTAAATCTGACCTTTCTACTCTCTATAGTACGTGCATTTCATGGAACTTGGAAATCCCATTGGTAGTGCTAGTGCACTGAAAAATCGGGTTTGCTTACACTTTTCTGTACGTAGTGGATTTATTGGAATAGCTCAGAAAAAAGCGAAGCATATCACCACACATAGCTTGCATTAAAATTAAAAAGCGCTTTGTTGGCATTTCACAACTTTGCTTGACAGAATATTTAATTATGGACGTAAGTGTAACACCAAACCTATTCTGCAATAACCAGGCTCGTATATGCTCCAAGAGGCTTGAATTTAATCTTCTACTGCATCTGACAACGTATGATTGTCCACAGCAAAAATTCCAATTACAGGTTACTTCAGATGCAGAATACAGTGGAGCCTCATCTTTCAGGCTAGATAGGGGAGGTTTGTTGGTGGATGCCATCATAACAAAATCAGCTGCAAAATGAGTAAAAACCACAGCGGAACGCAATCAATCTCATATGCGCTTCGTCGATTCTTCACCTGGAAATTGTAAGTGAATATACACAGGTTTATTATCAGAATTATAACAATCTATAGCGGATTTCATTACATCATTAGGTTTATAGTTCTCTATAAAATGTGCTGGTAAACGTTAGTGTAACGAGTTTTACGCGCATCATCACACTTATTCTGCAAACAATCTGACGAAAAAATGTCCAATGTTCTATTACACACTGCCTTAACTAAGTATTTTTTATACTTCAACGGGCAGTATCTGTTAAAAGTAAAATATTGCGCTTTCCACGTTTTCTTTTGAAAGAACTGACTTGCGCAATGTCTCATCAGTTCTACATTTGTGCAACACAAAAAGAAAAACTAGATTATCACTCACCTCGCTTTCAATTGTATTCAGATGCTATAAATTTAATTGGCTGAGTAGTTCTCCAGCATGCATATGGCTATTACAGCATATCGGTTGTATTGTTTCACTTTACATAATGCATAAAAGTTATTTCATGTCAACATAAGCAAGAGAATATCGACCATATTGGAGGCCAGATTGGAACCCATTCCTAGAACATATTTCTGTCTCCCTATCTCATCAATAAAAATTAATTGAATATCTGAACAGCGTAAATTCAACAACCTCTCCAACTGCGTTTCACTTAGTACAAAATTTGGAAAATAATCACGGACATAAAAAAATCAACGAACATATCCAATGATGCTTAAAGTTAGAGTTTTCTACTTTTGCCACAAATTCGAGGGATCTATCAAACTGGACACATATACGTGATCCCTCATTGGCTTTATTAGGTTGGCCAACAATTTCGCCAATTCACGCTCTGTCGTATTTGTTATTGACACATTGATCTAAGCGGAATGCCTTGTTTGTGTGTTTTTGGTATCTGCTTACCAAACAGCCTGAGTTGTTTCCGTTCAGTATGCAATTTCTGCCCATTTTCTAAAAGTTAACACGATGGAGCGAAATCGCTACAGTGTAATTTTAATTGCATTTTTAAATTCATGTCGGCAAATCAATATTTCGTGTATATGGAGAAAAACTAAACTGACGATAATAATCGAAAGGATTTTATTTGCGATGGTACCAATTTATCGAACTATTTAGGTGTGATGGATAGAATATTGAGTTAATAGAAACAAGAATATTGAATATAATAATTTAATTTTATAAATTGACGTGCGTTAGACACGATGAAATGAAGGAGGATCGTTAGATAATCGTAATACCGGGATTTAGACTATACAGGAAAGTAGTAGAGCAGCAGTAGAATATAATTAACGAAATATTGTAATAGAATTCCTTACTCTGGTCACTGAACTTCCTATCTAAAAAGGGAACACCAAACCGTTAAATACACCATTCATATGTTCTGTTACATGCATGGACCGTAATCTCAAGTACGTAGGTAATACCAGGCGCTTAATTAAGTTTAGAAGATGGGAGCATAAACCGCGTGTAAAGATGGGCTTTTTAATAGATCGGGCCTTGCACGTCGTAGCGAGGAAACGGCAAATATAGTTAACTAAGATGATTTTTTACGCATATCGATTAGTCGTCTAAATAGAACAACAAGATTGTTGCAATTTTATAAGTTTTTATGTATTGATAAACTTTATAATATATATATATATATATATATATATATATATATATATATATATAATTTTTCCTATTTTAGCGTTTAATTATATTTTTCCACTGTATGTATTAAATGAGCTTACCCGCAGATTACAAAACTTGTTATTTGGCTTTAATTTCAATATCGAATTTCTTGATAATATTACAGTAATCTAACTTCAGAAGCCAATTTTCTAGTAAATTAAGTCGCATTTAGTTACTATTATCGTCTTGCTAAATTGTGACCATTTATCCTGACAAAACGTAACATCTAGTTTATCGCTGGTACATGTCTATTTTAAAGAACGAGGTCGCCAATAAACGCAGCATATCACAAAATGGAAACAAAAACAAGCGATTATACGCGGGAAATATGGGAACGAAATTTAATCACTGCAGTTATAAATTGATAAAAGCACAAATGGTTGCAGCTACATTCATTATAATCAAGGTTGCGATCTTGATATAAGCACCGGGAACATTAGTTACTTACATATATCAGTATAAACTAAGACAGGTATATCGTATAAAAGACAACACATCCAGTAGACAAGTTTCGTCCTCATTGGGATCTTATAACGTACTGACCAGAATTTGCCGCGGACAGGGCCCGAACCGGTCTACTGGATGAATTAAGTTCTTCACATTATACAATTTTAGTTTATACCTTCGACATATGTAAGAGCAATACGTAACTGAACGAAGCATAC